>BQNB010002745.1:0-102838 GCA_026074375.1 Tanacetum coccineum
AGTTAACCAATTTATACACCAATTTGTATAAACTTTTGGTTAAGAAACTAGAACTACATTAAACAAGCTTAATTGTAACAATTAACAACTAAATAAAACAATAATCATCCGAAGTGAATCATATTACCAATTTAGTTGAAATACGAAACACTTACCTCTGTTATACTCGGTCCAATACTTAAACTAGTCCACTATGTAAACCATACACGGACCAACCACGTTTATAACCAACGATCCAGAATAGCAAAAATTAACTTTAAATGGTAAATTAGAGCTAATTTTCGTATGTATACTAATTATACAGCCAAAATTCGTGTGTGTAACCAGCCCATAACAAAAGTTCGTTCAATCCCAAAAATCTTAGGCCTTGTTGTTTTCACCAGCCCAACATAATTAACAAACTAGCCTAGCTCCAAATAAAATGGTCTGATTCAGCAATTTAGATAATACCCGGTCTAAATTTTATACCTGATCGGATTAGTATAAAACACCCAAATCCCTAACAATTAGGTCATTAGATAACTCTAAATTAGTATAAAACACCCAAATCCCTAACAATTAGGTCATTAGATAACTCTAAATTAGTATAAAACACCCAAATCCCTAACAATTAGGTCATTAGATAACTCTAAATTTTATACCTGATCGGATTAGTATAAAACAAGTGGTCTCGGGTAGGTTTTATATGTGTGTTTTCTTGTTTTCAAATCGAAACAAAGACTGGTTTGTAACATATTTTGTTATAATTCTTTCTTCATTTTTGTATATCAAACGAAAGGTTTTAGCTTTCACAGATCAATGATGATTCAATTTTCGTGTGATTGATCTTTTAAAGGTCATATCTGCCACACCCCACCAAGGCGGGACCGCGAGGTGTAACATATTAATAAACATCACAAAAGATGATAGATAAAACACCATACATGATTTAGATAAAAGAAAGTTATCCGAATTACAACAATACCAAATACAAGTTTAAAGAGTACAAAAGTCAACATAAGTTGTTTTTCTTCCGAACATGGGTATCCAAAAAGACAGTAACTTGGAAGAAAGTAGACATCTTGAAACAAGTCCAAATGCAAGTACACTAAGTTTCCACCATAGGAATGTCACCTGAAAAGCATGATAAAAACGGTTAACTATCGAAATAGTTAGTGAGCTCTCAGGATTATATACACAAAATATAGTTTTAGAAAGAAGTAGATGTTCGATAATAGTTTGCCAACTCAATGGCAAGTTATCAAAAACAAGTCAAGTATCCAACACAACTCAAGTTTTCAAAACAGTTCATGTTACATAAAGTAACGTAATACAAAATCAAATCAACATATATGTATGCTATAGTGTTCATGTGAGGCACTACTTAAATATATTCAGCACTTAGTACTATGCACCCTTGTGCGGGGAGTAAGGAGGGGTAAATCTCCTAATAGCGCTATCTATAAGTACTAACGTCTCAATCCCGTTGAGGGAGAAAGTGAGTTAAAAGTAGTGGCGGGTTCCAAGCATACAACAACATACATATTAGGTTCAAGGTTCAAAGTTCAACACGTTTCCAAAGTTCAACGAGTTCAAATCAAGTTCCATACGTTCAAAACAAGTTCAAGTTCAAATATTGCTCATCAAAGTAGTTACTTTAAAGTAATTGCATAATAAACGACACATCATGCTTTCCACCCCAAAACATTTAAAACATGTAAAAAAAGGGGGATGTGAGAAACTCACCGTAAATAGAAGTATCGACCGAGAAAATCAGCAAAGGAAGAATGATAACAACAATCTCAACCACGACCTATAATAATAGTGGTCCGCGTATAAGAAAATATAATTATAAGAAAAATGCATATTTCGCATAAGTATAAATATATATATTCCGACATACATGTAAATCTTATATCGTAGAATCCATATGCGCGCCAAACTTACTTACTTATACCCACTAAGTGTTACGCCTTAAGACTTAACTCCATTTTAACTCATTCCGACTAATATGAAATTTTAATGAAAATTACCCGTTTTGACCCATTTTAAAAGATTATGATTTTAGACATGAAAAAAAGTAGAAGACTAACTTATTAGTAGTAATTTTAGTTTTAGTTAATATATTTTACGCCTAATCATTCTCCATAATGCTAATTGACCATTAAAAGAATTTCACCAAGTTTGACTTTTTAATATATATTTTCCTTAAGTCTAACCCGTCCAAAACGACCCGGTAAAATATATTTTCGCGACTCGGACTCTAAGCATTTTAATGTAAAACGATGTTTCGGACAACTTTTTAGTTTTAGCCAAAACTCTACACAAAATGACCAAAATACCCCTGCAAGTTTCTGCAGATAATTACATCTTTTTAAAGAAAAACGCAGATTTACTTTTAAGTTTTAGACCCGTCATTAAGCATTTTTAGACTTAGTTAGCCTCGCGAAAAAGTAAAACGGCCTTGCGAACAACTTTCTAGTTTTACTCGAGACCCAAAACTCGACAGAAAAGGACAAAAATGCCCCTTCGATTTTCTTCAGGAAACTACATTTTTTATATAGAGCTGATTGGAATTTTTATAATTTTCTCAACTTCAATTGGCCGCCAAATCTTCGTTTTTGAGAGTTAGAAGTCGTGCCATATATCAAATCGAAGGTATGGACATCCTCTACTATATTCATTAAGCCAAAATCAGTTTTGAAAATTTTCACTCACCCAAAAACGATACGCAAACTTTCTGCATTAAACGACCCGTTTCAAAACACATCCAAACGCCATTTTCTCTCCACAACAACTTCACAAATACTCTTAGCTAGCCTATCTCCTTCCACTAACACCTCAAACCAACAATCTACCTCAAAACATAACATGAAACACAATCCATGGATTCTCAATATAAAATTAATTGCATGCACACAATATATAGCTTAATCAACATAAATAGGTAATAAAAATACTTACAAACACAAAGAAGTAGTTAGATGATCAAAACAAACCACCTTTGTGGTTTTCTTGATTTGGCCGAACACCTCAACACCCAAAATCAATGATCCAAACTTGATTTTGTTACACCAAATCTTGTTTACACACTTGTTATTAAACCCTTGTTACTCTAATTACCCTCAATTAGATTAAAACCCTTCAAAATTAAAAATCAAGAAAATCAAGAACTTGAGGAAATCTTATGCATGGTGGATTTTAATTGAAAAAGAATGATGGGATTTAGTTTATAATTGATTTGGGATTGAATGGAAGTGATTTGGGATTGATTGATTATGGTTTTTGGTGGTCTTTGTGTTGGTGTCGTCGAACAGTAAAGGAGAAAAATGAGGCAAATTTTTTTTTATTGTGTGTGTTTTTTATGGGAAGATTTTGGTTAATATAGGACTCTTAAACAAGGAAATGCATAAAAAAATAAAGGGAGTGTTTGGTTTCAGGTTTTGTAAGAGTAAAAAGGGTAATAAGAGGGTGTTTGGTTTAGCTTATTGTTGGAGTCAACAAGGGGGGGTGTTTGGTTTTGTATGTTATGTTCATTTTACGTTTTTTTATATAAATTTTGCATTGCATAGTTCTCGGCCCGATTATTTAGTTAAAGCGTTATAAATTGTAAAAATACTATTTTGACGCGGTTTCAGCCAAAAACACAGGAAAAGTCGAAAAAGTATTAATTAAGCTCTCGAAGTTAAAATATGGAATTGTTGATTTCTTGATTGATAAAATGAATAATTATCCAAAGTACGTCTCATGTATAATTAAAACGACGGTTTTTACTAAATCGACTAAAAATAATAAAATAAATTCTATAAAATTAGAAAATAGAATTTAAAGCTCGAGATAAATAGCGACGTGAAACACGGGTTGCACATAGACAAGCGTTAAAAGCTAAAGTGACTCCATAAATAATCAAGAGAGTCAATTATCATACGTTTACTTTTGGTTACTGACCTCAAAATTGACGGATGTCATAGTTTTCCCTTGTTAAAGGGAATTTCATCCAAAAATTTTAGTTGCTCGTCCTAAGCCGTAGCGCTCGCGAATAGTTGCAGATACTTGCGCTTCATCTCGTCTTCTCGTTCCTAAGTAAATTCTGGTCCTCGTCGGGAGTTCCAACGAACTTTTACGATAGGAATCTTACTTTGTTTAAGCTTCTTGACCTCACGTCCATAATTTCAATAGGTTCTTTAATAAAAAGTAGTTTTTCGTCGATCTTGATTTCTTCTAGCGGTACGTGCAAATTTACAACGGCTAAGCATTTCTTTAGGTTCGACACGTTAAACGTGTCGTGAACGTCTACAAGTTTTGCGGTAAATGCAATCGATAAGCTACAAGACCAACTCTCTTGATAATCTCAAACTGTCCTACGTATCTTGGTGAAAGATTACTTATCTTGCCAAAACGTACTACGCCTTTCCAGGGAGACACTTTGAGTAGTAATTTATCATCGACACTGAACTCTAACGGCTTTTATCGATTGTCGGCATCTTTTGGCGATCTCGTGATGTCGTCAATACGTTACTCCGAAGAGCTCAATATCCTTATATAAAATTCCCTACTAATATACACTTGTATTAAAAATTGATATTTTAAATCATAAGGAAAAATGTATTGAATATATAATTATAAAAGTAGATTAAAAGAAACTAGTTTTGAGAAATAAGTAGTTATAACTTGAACTGTACGTATCAGATTCGTTTCTCACAAAATAGACGTGATTCCGGAGTCTATGATTATCTAATAAGACTCTACTTTTCAAATATATAAGTTATTTTAACCACTGTTTTATCAATATATTTTATACTCAGATAATGGGAACAATTAGGGTTTATGAGTTTTGAATATGTTTACATAATATTTTCATAAAACAAGCATACCAAGAATAGATAAGATCATGGCATGCATATATAATTTTTAATAAGATATAAGGATGGATAATGGAACCTTGTTAGAAGGTATAACAACACTTAACAATTTTTTCCCAAAATCAAGATCCAAAAGTTCCAAGCTTAAGTCAAAAACACTTTTCTTGCAACATCTTTTCCAAACTTAACCCAAATCAGTCAAATCTTCTTAGAACACCTTAGGAATGATATAAGAACACTTATATGATCAAGAAAAATCAAGCAATGGTTTGCTTCTTGGAGGTGTTTTGAGCCGTGAGCTCTAATGGAGGTAAAAGAGGGTTTTGTTTGATTTTTCAAGTAAAGATAGAAGTGTAGATGTGGTTTTCTCTTAACCCTTGCACTCCTATTTTAACTAAGCCTAAGACCTTAGCAGTATTCCTTGGTCACTGAGCCTTTGCAAGGTGTCATAGTGTATAGCACAAGGTTTTGAGTAAAACAATGGGTTTTGGTTTTTGGCTATCATAGGCATAAAGTGTGAAAGTTCATGCAATGAAGGTCTTATTTGGATGTCATGGTGACCAAAGCTTCTAGATGCCACTTCCACGTTTTTTAAGGGTTAGGTTAAGGAAATGAATGCAATTGTTCATTTATCTATGTATATATGTATATATCAAGCCTAAAGTAACTATGTTTAATTAAAAGAATAACTTGCATATGTAAATGTATAATTTCAATTCCTTTAATATGAAAATGCTAATTGATAAATCTATTGAGTTTTAATATATACTTTATGTATGAGTTCAAATTGTGGTATTCAGAAGCGTAGATAAATTAACGTGCTTCCGGGAAGGCTTAAACGCACTTTATCGCGAAACGCAAACATTTTACGTAACCAACAAAAATAAAATGTGCAATGTTGATAATTATCCTCTTAATAATCATATAACACTTGATTGATGACAATATTTAATCGTTTAATGCCCGTTTACATTGGGTAAGAATCATTTTTAGTTTACGCGATATAACTAACTTTTACATGTTTAAGGGCCAAGTTTTATTATCAATGGATATGGGTTTATGGTTTTGGATTATATAAGAACATTTTATAAAAGTGTGTATGTGTGTTATGGGCTGCCGGTTATAGGCAAGAAAAAGGGAGGGCTTCTGGCTACTTTTGTTAAATATCTCACATCGTTTAATCTCGGGCCCAATTATTTAGTTAATGCATTATAAGTTATAATAACACGATTTGACGCGATTTCGGCTAAACGCGTATAAAAGTCAAAAAATTACTAAAGTAAAAAAATTAAGCTCTCGAAGCTAAAAATATGGAATTGTTGATTTCTCAATCGTTAAAACGAATAATTAACCAAAGCTCGACTCGCGAATAATTAAAACGATGATTTTTACTAAATCGACTAAAAATAATAATAAAGTAGTTTCTATAAATTTAAGCAATTTAAATATAGGCTCGGGATAAATAGTGACTTGAAACTCGAGTTGCACCAAAAACAAGCGTTAAGTGCTAAAAGTAATGTAACCACATAAAAGTGACTCCATAAATAATTAAGAGAGTCATATATCATACGTTTGCTTTCGGTTACTGACCTCAAAATTGACGAATGTCATAGTTTTCCCCTATTAAAGGGAATTTCGTCCTGAAATTTCAGTTGCTCGTCCTAAGCCGCAGCCTCGAGAATAGTTGTGGATACTTGCTCTTCATCTCGTATTCTCGTTCCCATCTAAATTCTGGTCCTTGTAGGGAATTCCAACGAACTTTTACAATAGGAATGTGCCTTTTTTTAGCTTCTTGACCTCACAGTCCATGATTTCCATAGGCTCTTCAACAAAATGTAGTTTATCGTCGATCTTGACTTCTTCTAGCGGTACATGCAAGTGTATGTCGGCTAGGCATTTCTTCAGGTCTTGTGGTAAGCGCAGCCGATAAGCTATTGGACCGACTCGTTCGACAATCTCGAACGGTCCTATGTATCTTGCTGATAGCTTGCTTCTCTTACCGAAATGTACCACGCCTTTCCTAGGAAACACCTTAAGTAGTAGTTTATCACCTACACAAAACTCTAGCGGCTTTCATCAATTGCCGGCATAGCTTTTCTGGCAATCTTGTATGGCTTTTAATCTTTCCTTGATTAGCATAATCTTATTAGTAGTCTCCTAGACAATCTCTGGTCCAATTAGCTTGCTTTCTCCTACTTCTACCCAAGCTATGGGCGTTCGACACCTCCTTCCATACAATGCTTCAAAGGGAGCACATTTCATGTTTGAGTGGTAGCTGTTGTTGTATGAAAATTCTACTAACACTAGATGAGTATCCCAGTTACCGCCAAAATTAATTGCACAAGCTCTAAGCATATCTTCTAATGTTTGAATGGTACGCTCACTTTGGCTATTGATTTCGGGATGGTAAGCTGTACTTAAATTGAGTCGCTTTCCTAAAGCTTTCTGTAGTGATTACCAAAATCTTGATGTGAAATAACTATCACGATTAGATATGATTGACACAGGCACACCGTGCCTTGCTACGATCTCGTTGATGTACAGTCTTGCCAACTTTTCTGTCTTGAAATCTTCACGAACCGCTAAGAAATACGCAGATTTGGTCAGTCGATCGACAATTACCCAAATCGAGTCGTGTCCACTACGGGTTCTTGGTAACTTGTTTATGAAGTCCATTGTGATGTTCTCCTATTTCCATTAGAGAATCTATGGTTGTTGAAGTAATCCCGAGGGTTTTTGGTGTTCTACTTTGACTTTAGAGCAAGTCAAGAACTTACTAACATACATGGCAATCTCCTTCTTCAATTTGGACCACCAATATAAGCCTCATAGCTCATAGTACATCTTGTCTGCTCCAGAATGTATGGAATACCTTGTGGCATGGGCTTCATTCATTATCAAAGTTCTTAAATTGCCATAATCTTGCACCCAAATTCATTCAGCAAGATATAATACGCCATCTTCTTTTCTCTAAAACTATTTGTCCAATCCCTTCAACATTTTTGCTCGAGTGTTGACGCATTTGGAAGCTTTGCTCTAAGCTTCTAATATCTTAGCCTTAATGCTAGAGTGAATTGTCATGCTCATAGCTAGAGCTCGCCTCGGTTTCACCTGTTCCTTCCTGCTCAATACATCAGCTACTACGTTCGCTTTACCTGGATGGTAGCGAATCTCACAGTCATAATCGCTAAAAAGTTCTATCCACTATCTCTGATGCATATTTAATTCTTTTTTATTGAATATGTGTTGAAGGCTTTTATGATCAGTGTAGATAACACTCTTTGTTCCATACAAATAGTGTCTCCAGGTTTTAAGAGAAAATACTACTCCGCCCAACTCTAAATCATGAGTGGTGTAGTTCTTCTCATGGATTTTGAGCTGTCTGGATGCGTATGCTATCACTTTGTTTCTCTGCATTAAAACGCAACCAAAACCTTGGTTCGAGGCGTCACAGTAAACTACAAAATCATCTGTGCCCTCAGGAAGTGCCAGAATTAGAGCATCACACAGCATGTCCTTCAGAGTCTGAAAGGTATTCCCCTGCTCATCGCCCCACTCAAATTTCTTATCCTTTTGAGTCAATAGGGTGAGAGGCTTTGCAATCTTCGAGAAGTTTGTGATAAATCGCCTATAATATCCCGCTAATCCTAAGAATAAATGGATCTCGATTGGGGTCTTTGGGGGCTTCCAGTTCTTTACTGCTTCAATTTTACTGGGATCCACATGTATGCCTACACTGTTCACTACATGTCCAAGGAAACGAACCTCTTGTAGCCAAAATTCACATTTCGAGAACTTCTCGAACAATTTTTCCTATTCAAGCAACTCCAGTACCAATTTCAAGTGAACTTCATGCTCCTCTTTGGACTTTGAATAAATTAAGATGTCATCAATAAAGACAATGACAAACTTGTCTAGATACGTCCTACATACGCGGTTCATAAGATCTATGAACACCGCGGCAGCATTGGTCAGACCGAAAGGCATGACCGTGAATTCAAAATGTCTGTACCTCGTCCTGAATGCAGTTTTGGGAATATCTTCTTCGCGTACTCTCAACTGATGGTAGCCAGATCGAAGATCTATTTTCAAAAAATACCATGACCCTTGCAACTGATCAAACAAGTCATCGATCCTAGGGAGAGGGTAGCGGTTCTTGATAGTTAGCTTGTTCAGATCTTGATAGTCTATACACATACACAACGAACCATCCTTCTTTTTCACGAACAACACCGATGCTCCCTAGGGTGAAAAACTAGGTTGTATGAAACTTTTTTCTTAAAGCTCTTTAAGTTGGTTGGATAGTTCTTGCATTTTTGTAGGTGCCAAATGATAAGGTGATTTTGCAACAAGCATAGCTCCAGGAATAAGATCTATGCGAAACTCCACTTCGCGAGATGGGGTAAACCCGATAAATCTTTCGGAAACACACCAGGGAATTCACGTACAACAGGGATGTCTTTGAGTTTTGGCTTGTTCACCTTCATGGTCTTCAACTGTTTTAGGTTTCCTTTGGGATGTTCTCCATGAACTTCTAAAATATCCTAGTTAGATAATGAAATTTGGACAATTTTCTCAAAGCAAACTATCTTAGCTCTCACCTTTGACAACCAATCCATTCCTACGATCACGTCAAAACTACCATATCCAAAGGGAATCAAATCGATGATAAATGTATGACCTTCTAGTTCAAGTTTACAACCTCGAATAATCTTATTAGTTTTAACTTTAACGACGCTAGCTATTTCAATCTCATAACTGGGGCTTATGACACTAGGTTTTATGTTAATTAATGGCAAGAAGTTGGTAGATATAAAGTTATAATCAGCACCAGAATCAAACAAAACTGTAGTGAAATGATCGTTTAGAGAGAATGTATCCTTCACTACATTCGGGTCTTGTGAGGCTTCAGCAACACCTAGGCCAAAAGCTATACTTTGTGCTCGATTCCTATTGTTCCTTTGGTTGGTATTTCCTTCAATTGCTAGCATAGGGTTTGGGCGATTTCCTCTTGAGGTAGTGGCTCGATTCATCCTTGGGAAATTCCACCTAAAGTGTTAGGATCTCCACACTCAAAGCAGGTTGGCCTTGGTCTTTCATTAATAGCTCTACCCGTGCAGTATCAGGTAAAGTGCCCACTTGGTTACATCGACCACACACAGGGCAGTTACCAAAATGATGGAAGTTGCACTTTGCACACATGAGGTGTTGACCAGCATACTGACATTGTACTTGTCCTTGCTCCAGAGAAGTCAGATCAAAGTTCTTTCCAGTTCTTTGTCTCTTGTTCCTATCATCCCTTCCTTGGATTTTGTTCAAATCATTCGACCTCCTTTTGTTTCCAGCATTTTCCTTCTTCTTGAAAAGTCTATCCTTGATACCATCGGTGGTCAAACGGTTGGCCATACTCACAGCACCCTGTATTGTAGCAGGTTTGGATGAAGTGACATGTGCCTTAATCTCAGGAGCTAAACCCCGAATGTAGCGATTGACATGTTGGCTCTTAGGGGTAACCATGTGTGGCACCAACCTTTCTAACTCATGAAATCTAGCCGTATACCCATCAATATATGACCCAACCATCTTATGGTTACAAAATTCTAATTCCAACTTCTGAACTTCATCATCAGGACAATATTCTTCCATTAATAACTTTTTAAAATCATCCCAATATTGGGCTATAGCAGCGGCCCATCCTTGGGTTTGAACAAGGGTATTCCACTAAGTTAATGCACGGCCTTGCAGCATACTAGTCGCGAATTCGACTTGCCTCTCTGCGGGGCACTTAGTGATATGGAGTACAGACTCAATGCTTTCAAACCAAGTTAATAAACCAACCGCACCTTCTGTGCTAAAAAATTCCTTGGCACCAGAAGCCCTGAATGTCTTAATACTGCAACTTTGGGCGACATCTCTTTGATTTGCTCGGTTTCTTCCGAGGGCTTGAACGAGTTGGGTAAGCAGATTCGGCAATGTGGTGTTAAGCTATCGGGTCACTTCATCTGTTGTTTTGTTGGGAGGGTTAGAGTTGTTGGCAGTGAGTCTGCGTGGTTTTACCACCATAATTCTACAATTTAACACGAAAAATTACGTTATTAGAACCTTGTTGAACCGATCCTTCAAACAGTTTACACATATTCACAGAAATATAGTTAAAGAATAAACGTGTTTAGTATTTAACTAAAATTTAGTGGTATACATTATTTAGGTGACAAGCAAGTTTTATATAAGGAATATACATATTTTATCTCACAATTTAATAAAATTTATTAAATATGGTTTCAATTTTTTTCTAAAAATATATATTAAATTGGTTGCCAAGGAAATTGATTAATAAATAATTATTTAGTTAACCATTTTAAAAGTTTACCGCTTTGTTCATTATATAACTAGAATTTAAATGGTTAGATAACTTTTTACAAAAATCTTTTCAAAAGATCATGATAATAGTATAAATCAAAATTTGACACTTGATTTACACAACCGATTCAAATAGTTCATTATATCATAATAGAGAAACAACCAGTTATCCGAAAGAGCATGAAATTAACCGTGCGGGTAAACTACACTAGTACACCCTCATTGGTATATCTGCCAAAAACTAAACTAGAAAAAGTTTGGTAGGATAAGGACAAAACACCCGCATTTCTGATTTTGACCCAAATCTTTCTATATTCGCGTTGCATCCATGTCATTGGAGTATCCATCAAATCATCCAAGCCTCTCACATCCTCGAGTGAATTCTTTAAAGGTCTTAAGCTAAATAGCAACTTGAAGCATAATTTCACAACTCATCAAACATGAATTGTCATGAAATCAAGGTAGAAGTTGGTAAAAGGTCCAATGTTTCTAAAAAATTAACTCAACTTTGGGGTCGCTTAGAAATAACATATTGAATTATTAAACACGGTGTTGGCGAACAGGCGAAGAATGCTTACATTAGAAGCCCAAACAGTTGGCTTAATATCATGACAAAATAAAACGGAGACATGACCAAAATATTGGTCGACATAGCTATAATAATGAAAGAACGGACGTCTATACATGTCGTGCATACGTAGTTAACCTGCTGCTCGCCTCGGGCTTTGACTCAGAATCTATCGACGAGTCCTTCTCAAGGTCTTATGCAGGGTAAAGGCACAAAAAGTATTTAGGTGTACTTCGCGAATCACTCGTGAAATCATTAGCGCACAAAGACGATCTATGGGACATATTGTGACTATAACGGTGTCCTTAATAACAAGGTGCTTAGGGACAGGGTGACACCATAGCGACAGTAACCGATGTGAAAGCAAACTCAAAACATAAATGGATCAATCAACATAAGCATAATGTACTAAAATCCGATAGTGGACATCTAAAAATAATAGTATACGATGCACATAATTCCCAGTATGCTTTTCAGTGACTAAAGTGGAAAGTCGGTTTTTAAACTTGTTTAAAATAATGACTATACCCAGTGTTGCATGATACTCCTTGAATTAGACATAGTTGATCAAGTTATGTCTAATTTAGGCCTAATGATGCAACCACTCGGACTAGTCGACTCGTTTCATGTTTGGTGTTTTTTAGAAAAAGAAAACCATTTTGGTTATAGTTCAGATTTTTATTTTTTGAAAAACCGGCGTTCTCTATAACCTTATGCTCTTATACCAATCTGTCACACCCCACCATGTCGGAACCGCGAGGTGTAACATATTAATAAACATTACACAAGATGATAGATATAAACACCATACATGATTTAATAAAAGAAAAGTTATCCACATTACAACATCCTGAAGAAACAAATTTAAAAGTACATTAAACATCATAAATTGTTTCCATTCGAACATGGATATTCCAAAAGACATGATTCTTGCGATTAGGTAGACAACTTGACAATAACTAAAATGCAAGGCACTAAATTTCCACCTTAGGAACGTCACCTGAAAAGCATGATAAAACGATCAACTATCGAAATAGTTGGTGAGCTCACAAGATTATGTACACAAAATATAGTTTTAGAAAAAAGTAGATGTCCGATCATAGTTTGCCAACATAATGGCAAGTTATCAAAAATAGTTGTCAAAACCGAAATCAATTTCCAAACAAGTTGAGAGTCCAAAACAAATCAAGTTTTCAAAACAGTTCCCATTACCTAAGGTAACGTAACACAAATCAATGTATATGTATGCTATAGTTTTTATGCAAGGCACTACTTAAACGTATTTAGCCTAACCGTTCTAAACATCCAATCGAGTTCTAGTTGTATAGTGTGGCATAAACACTTAATACTATGCACCCTTGTGTGGGGAGTGAGGAGGGGCTAATATCCTAATAGCGCTATCCATAAGTACTAACGTCTTAATCCCGTTGAGGGGGAAAGTGAGTTAAAAGTAGTGGCGGGTTCCAAGCATCAAATAACATATATATCAAGCTCAAAGTTCAAAGTCCATCATGTTTCTAAAGTTCAACAAGTTCAAATCAAGTTCCATTCATTCAAAACATGTTCAAGTTTCAAATATGCTCAAGAGATTAATTACTTAAATGTAATTGCATAAAAAACAACACATCATGCTTTCCCTTTAAAACATGTAAAAACAGGAATGTGAGAAACTCACCGTAGATAGGAGTACCGATCAAGAAAATCAACAAGAGAAGAAGAATGACAACAACGATCTCAACTGCGATCTATAATAATAGTGGTCCGCGTATAAGAAGATATGACTATAAGGAAATGCATATTTTTTAATGATATGTAATAATATATATATCTACATGAATAAAATCCGATGTCGAAGAATCCATGCACAAGACATAACCTACTATTTCCACACTTACGTTTTTCTGAAATTTTTACCAGTTTTCCTAGTCGTTTGACGACGCTTAAAGAAATACTAAACAACCACAACCAATGCTCATCTCTCATTTCTAACCACCTATATGTATTGTTATAATACTGCAATTTTTCCAAAAATCATTGACAAGTTTAACCATTTTTCAAAAATACCATAACACAAAGTGTCCGAAACAGGGTCTGCTGGAACATAGCTAATGTTGAACATGATCAGACCTGTTTAAACTATACAAAAAAATTTGGAAAAGTTCTAGAAAATCATACACATTATGAAATTGCTGCTGCATAAATTTCACCAAAAAATATTATGTTTTTCTATGTCTGCTCGCCACATTGTTACAGTTTAAATTCTGGTCTAGAAACGTCGTTTTGACAACATATCTTCTAAATTCTATTTGACTAACTTATACTTACTGAAAATCCGCGAGGCCCCTTTCGTTGGAAAGTAGACTCGTCAAACTTAGTTTTAGAGTCAAGAAACTCTATAGAAACCATTTGGGTTATCAAGTTACTATGCCCAAAAGTCGACCCAAAATTCTGCGCCAAATCACCTAATGCAAAATTTTGACACAACAAGTTTCTAATCTTCTAACTAGCGTAGAAAACTCGTTTTTAGGAGTTGTTGGACGCGTGAACTAGCGCCACGAAGCTACTGACATAACCTATTATAATCCTAGATCAAAACTCAGTTGATCACATTATAATTTTACCGACAAGAGCCTAAACTTTCTGATCTAAATAAGGGTTCTATAACACCTTCAAATCGCCAATATTTCGCATCATCAACAATTCCAATATGCTCAAACTAACCTATTAATCATGCTAATCATCATAAACTATAATTACTTAATACTGCAACATGCATTACATCTATTGGATTCTATACAATCATCTAAACATGCATGAGCTACGCTACTTTAACTAGAATATATATATATATATATATATATATATATTAGTTAAAGTAGTGTAGCTCCTTAAAATTGTTAAAGTGAAAAGTATTTTGGACCTTTGGATCTACTACTTTTAATAAGATCACATCAAGCTCATTAAATGAAAATCAAAAATATTATTAATTACATTTCTATATTAATAAGGGTATATTGGGTAATCTTTCTATTTCATCAAATGTATGTTACAAAATAAACTTCTCTAAATGTAACTCCTCCCCATAAATTGTCCTTTAACTAGATATTTATTATTAAATTATCCTTTGACAATATATTTATTATATTAACACCATTCATCCACTATTAATATCATCTAAAACTAATCAATAGTTCTAATGGTTTCATGTTGCACGAGTTCGTAGAGTACGAGTTCGTGGTGTACGAGTCGGTGGTGTATGAGTGGATGATGTATGAGTTTGTGGTGTATGAGTTAGTAGTATACAAGTTCGTGGTGTACGAGTTCGTGGTGTACGAGTTTATGGTGTATGAGTCGGTGATGTACGAGTCGGTAGTTTACGATTCGTGTGTAGCGAAGCTCAATTTCACCATGGTGTATGAGTGGGTGGTATACAAGTAGGTGGTGTACAAGTCGTATACTTTGTATCACTTTGTTTGTATTTTCTTTTTTAATGTTTGTGAATTTTGATTGGGTATCATTTATTAATGTTATCATGAGATAGGTTTTTGATAAATTAAACATGAATGAAACATGAATGAAACATAAATGACAAGAAAAGAAGCATTAAAGAGGTTGACCATATTTAAGGTTAAGGTTAATTCTCCAAAGTACCCTTAAAATGTATCTAATTACTAACCCTTATTTACTCTTGTCTCTTTCATCCATTAATAATCTCATTTAATTCAATCAATAATCCAATGGTTTAGATCACTTCTCATTTTAACAATTTTAAGCTACTACACTACAATAACCTTCCCCTATATATATATATATATACACATCATAATTGTTCTTTAAACAATTGTAAATAGCCTCATGGTATCTTTCCTGTTAGAGATTAAAACACAGAAATTACTTTTTTAGTTTGTCATGGATCTCAAGGAATGACTTCTATTTGTAGGCAAATGAAGAACTTAGAAGATGATGTCTACAACTTTGGATTCATTAATGACGCCCACCTATAGGTGGATTAGTAGTATTTTTTGTTGTCATATACTTGGTAATGGCTTTTTTCATTTGATGCTAATAATAAAAGACTCATTTATTTTTATCCTATATGTTAAACTTTGAACAGATGACAGTTTTTTTTGATTGTTTCTATTTTTTTATGTTTATTAAGTTAATTTTATCTTAGGCTTCATTTACATATATTTTGCTTGGCGACTTTTTGAAATTTGGAATTACCTTGCATGAAATATCAAAGGTGATAGCGAGCTTGAAGGCATTGGGGAGTGGGAGATGCTGTCACGGCCTTGAAAGCCATAAGAGAGATTGTTGCTCGTGATTCTGCCAAGCTTGCTGTTTTGGAACAACTATTGGCTGGCACTCATGTTGTGATCCGTTTAAAGGAAGGTTACGTGGCTAACATGGAATAAAAGCAGTACGCTTTGATAGGTCATACTGTCTTGTTTCTTCTGTATTAGATATGGATAATCATAAGGTTTTATGTTGTTTCATGTTTGGATGTGGGTTGCTTGTTTTCTGTACTTATGTTTTATGTTTATGAATAATAAAGTCTCTTGTTTTAAGAGGTTCTGATGATAATCTTTGATTTAATGCTGCAATGCTTTAAATGGAATGAAGTTATTTGTTATACCATTGTTTATAGAGTTGATGATGCTTTATATATAACCGTATTGAGTTGTCTGATCTAGTTTAGGCATGCTCTGCTACCCAGTTATGCAGGTGAATGGGTGTTTGGATTTGGTTTCAGTTTTCATTTGAAGTGAGTAAAGCTTGTTAACTGTGTGTTCGATCCTAAATAATCGGTATGCATTAGTTTGCTATTTGCATATCACTTTAATAGAATTCTGTAAAAGAATTGAGTTGTGAAATCTAAAGCAAGTTCTGTTTCAAGTAGCAAGAACTGTTAATCATTTGTTGTGTCCAAAGATATGGTGATGGAGATCATATATTGAGCGGTGTTGATTGTTTATGATTTTTGCAGCATAAGCTGCAGTTGTATTTTAGTTTCACGGTGTTCAAATTTGCAGCGTGTTTGTACTAACAACTAATTGGTCACAATTTAGTTTCGTGATTTATGATATGCTTCCAATATCCCGGAAAGAACCTCACCCAATTTGATAAAAACCTTAAGAATCAAATTTTAATAAAATCAAGAACTTGTGAAAATTTGATGCATGGTGATTTATCTTTGTTAGGGATTAATGAGGTTTAATTTATTAGTAATTTGGGATTAAATGGAGGTGTTTCCTTGAATTTTTAGTGATGATAATGGTGGTTTGGTGTTGTTGGTCGATGAACTAAAGAGGGAGGAGAAAAAAAGAGTCGTTGGTTGTGTGTGTTTTTATGGGGGGGTGTGTTGGCTCGGTTATAAGTAAAAAAAGGAAAAAAAAGAATGGGCCAAGTTTTATGATCAATGGATATGGGTTTATGGTTTTGGATTATATAAGAACATTTTATAAAAGTGTGTATGTGTGTTGTGGGCTGCCGGTTATAGGCAAGAAAAAGGGTGGGCTTCGGCCTACTTTTATTAAATATTTCACATCTTTTAAATCTCGGGCCTAATTATTTAGTTAACGCATTATAAGTTATAAAAACACAATTTGACGCAGTTTTGGCCAAACGCGTATAAAAGTCGAAAAATTACTAAAGTAAAATTATTAAGCTCTCGAAGCTAAAAATATGGAATTGTTGATTTCTCGATCGTTAAAACGAATAATTAACAAAAGCTCGACTCGCGAATAATTAAAACGATGATTTTTACAAAAATGACTAAAAATAATAATAAAAGTAGTTTCTATAAAGTTAAGAAATTTAAATATAGGCTCGGGATAAATAGTGACTTGAAACTCGAGTTGCATAAAAAATAAGCGTTAAGTGCTAAAAGTAATATAACCACATAAAAGTGACTCCATAAATAATTAAGAGAGTCATATATCATACGTTTGCTTTCGCTTACTGACCTCAAAATTGATAGATTTCACATCTTTGTCTTTAATTCTTAAGCTTTCTTGATTCTTGAATCTTGATGCTTACAGTATGTCTTTGTAGTTTGAGCATGAGCATGTGGTAATAAATTCGACTCTGCTGGAATGAGGCTGCAACACCGTCGTTTGTACATGCATTTGAATGTTAGTGATAAACAGCAGATATGGATGAATATGGCTTTGTCATTCATCGAGATTCAGTTGCATTAACCTTCAGTTCTATAAGACCGTTTTACAGTATAAATATTGTACCTGTGATCAGGTAGATTTAAAGAATCTCCTTAATAGGGTTTCTAGCTCAAAGCGTACGATCCTCTAACACAAATGTATTAGATTCACCATGCTTGCTTGTTCTCAATAACAGAACGTCTCAAAGTAGACAGCACGATATGAGTGAATCAGATAGTTAATATCTTTCTGATTGAGTTGTCATTTCATTTACTGGACCGAATCGATATCCAGTTGACACAAGCTTGATTCATATAGAGTCTCGCAAGTCACCTACTGCATAGCTGTTTGATGTTGACTCTGGAAGGATTTCCATTCGTCACTATGAATACTAAAGAGTATCACTCTGAATGTTTTGGCAAAATCATAAGGATAATGCGTAAGAATCTTGTTAATAGCTTGTGAACTTATTGGTGTTCAACAATTGTTTTTCATGGAATGTTTCCTATTGAGATTTATTTACTGATCTCTTGGCTCTAGACTCGATTAGTGCATTTTGGTTTTAGTACTCAGAGGCTGGAGCAGACTGTTACCTATTTAATATCAACTAACTCGGAGTGAGAAAGCCAATAGAAGTCATGTGTATCTCCGTGACAAATAAGACATGTTTCTGTTGAGAGAAACTCGAATGGCTGGGAAGGGTTGTGCAATCACTGGGTCCATGATGTCTTGTCTTTAATACCAGAATTCATCTTTATGAATATGATAGATTATGTATTGACCCGGTTTCTGCCTAAAGTGTGTAGAGGGATTCTTTATTTTCACCCTTTATCCATACATTTCTTTTTAATTCTTTAACCCCTTCAATGCTTACCAAGACATCATTACTAACACCTTGTTGTGATTGTTCTAGTGTTAGCTCAATCTTAGTCGGCATTATTCCCTTATACTCATTCATCTCTAATCATACCTAAGGACTACTATTTCTAACTATGGATTGTCCTTGGGTAGATCCCTCCGGTTCTGGTTGGATCATAGGACTAATACCTAACCTAACCACCTTACGACTTTAGAATCGTCATGAAATTAATAGGTTGTTGGGTATTTGATCTTCACCATAAAACCATTGAAAAATCAGTCAAAGTTTATGATTAAATATCAAAACGTTTAACACTTTGAAAGTTTCACCTTTTGGAAAAACTCCCCCTTCACACGTGCATCGATAAACAAAAATGTTTTGCACATGTGGGTAAGAGTATAAAGCACTTTTCACTCTTGAGTCTTTAGATCACTTATTCTTTTCTAGATCATATTTTAATTACATTTCTCCCCTTATTTTAAAAACTAATTCACTTAGTTTTTGAAATACCATGTGATTTAAAATTTGTCTTGAAAAAACTGTGGGTAGAAAATATTTTAGCATGAATTATGTGGAACTTTTTATTCTTGCTCCCCCTCAATTTTACATATGCTTGACACTAAAAAAATAATACCAAGATGTAAAATAAATATAAAATTAAGGTTGAGCTAGTGTCGAGCATACAATTTTGAAAGATTATGAATTGTCATTGAAGAATTCTTAAAAAATTATGCTCAGACACTGGATCATCTTATAACATACAATTTATTGAGTTGTCATTATTATTACTAAGTTGTTATTAAGACTTTTTATAATATTTTGAATACATAAGAATTGTCGTGAGATAAAGTATCCAAAATCTTTAAAACTTTGTTTTTTTAAAAACTCCCTCTCAAACATTGACTCATTTTGAAAATGACACCAAATGTAGAAGAATTATATTGTAAAACTTAATGAGGGATGAAGTGTTGAACACGCAATTTTGAAAGATTTTGAATTGTCATTGAGAAATTCTTGAAAAATTATGTTTAACATTATAAAAAACATCATGTTAGAAGACTTCTCTTCTAACACTAAGGATAAGTGCACTGAAATGTATACTCTCCTTTGTCGTTCGGGTTCGAGTTACAATTTGAGAGTGATTACAAGTCATAAAGAAAAATAGAAATGACATGTTTTGAAAGAATTTGAAACTCTACGCCCGTGTCAATATTAATCAAAATTTCTAGGCACGTAAATGTTATCGATTCCAATAGACATGTCGAGAAGACTCTTTTTGGAAATTGTTCTGTTTTTCTGATTTTGATTTTTTTTTGAAATTTTATATTTTTGTATTTTGTTTTTCTCAAAAATATTTACATGTTTTCCTCAGCATTAACATTTGTTGGTGGAATAATTGATTCTAATGTAGGGTGAATATTCGTTGTAGGTTGTGTGTCATGTTGTTGAAGATTATCAGAGAGAGTGGAAGGCTTTGACACACTTAGATTTCCTGCATTGAAGTATTTTTCATACATAGGACTGAATAGTAATTCCAACTCTTGTTGTGACAAAACTGTTGTATATGTTGCAGGAGAACGTTTGGAACCAGCTTTGAACTTGACTGTTCATTGCTATGGTCTTGAATTGTGAGTTCTGAACTGTTGTGATCAGAAGTCATTGCTTGTTCATCAGATCAGAATTCCTTAAAGCCCCGGTTTTTGAGATATCAGTATTTTCATCAACCAAACTCTGAGTCCTTCCTTTTTAGGATTGAAAGATGTACATGCACTTAAGTTAAGAGTACATGTACTAATATTAAGAGTTTGTTCGCATTCATATTGGCTAGTGATATCTTCATTTAAACCATTTGTGGGTTCATTGTCAACCTTGGTTGTGCTAGAGGTGAATATCTTTCCAGATGGAACCCATCTAAGACCAACAGTTTTGAAAATTTTACCCGTCAGTATTCACCTAAGACAAGATCTATGAGTTATTGTTTTCTTATGCACAACGAAAGTCTTTTTGATTAAAAACCTATGTCCTTTTGGGATCTGTCTTTCTGGTTACTTTGCAACACTTGTTTGCTCTATGTGTTGTTTCTTTTTGTTGTCCTATGGGATGGAACCTTAGCACGCGAGTTGACCTCATTAAGGAATTTCGTTACAAAAGCTTCATGATTTGCATTAAAGACACATTTCTGACATGTCGAGCAAACAAAATGTTTGGAGTCAAAAAAATTTCTAGAATTCCTAGAGTGTTCTGCTATAGGTACAGTCTTTGTCATTTCGTAACTATTCTTAGATGCAGTCCAATTCTTAGACTTTTGGTTATTGATCCTAGGTTTTTGTTTTCTACCATCAGTTGTGCTTTTTAATCTAGCAGAAGGCATCACACTACTTTTGGAATTCCTGCCTATTTCTTGTGTCTGTTTCTTAGCTCCCTCTAGGTAGTGGTTATGAACCATGTCATTTGAGCTATACATAGATAAGCCAGGTGCAATCATGTGATAAGGTTTTGCACAAGCATATTCTTTCCCCATAGGCAAATAATGTGTAGTGACTGGTTTTGACAAATCGTTATTCACTTCAACTTGGGAGGCAAACCATGGCTTTGAAATTCTAGATCGTTTAGACTTAAACGCAGTCGGTTGTCTAACAACTGATTGGTTTCTGTGTGCTTGTAAAACTGGTTTCCCCAAGATTGATATTCTTGCAAACTTAGTATTCACACTATTTCCTATTAATTTTCTTACCTCATTTTTTAATGCTGCAATTGCAAATCCTTTTTCCTGAATTTGAGCTTTGAATTCGTCATTTTTAGCAATTAAATAAGTTGTCTGCTCTATAGTATTAGTTCTCGTTACTTTGATAGAATCATATAAATCTTTGTAATGCTTTTTCAAAGTCTCATTTTCCTTAAGTAATTTAGCCACTTTATGTTCCAATTTGATGTTTATTGTTTCAATTACATCTTTGTCATGTTTAACCTTGGCTTCGTTACTTTTTACATTCAAAAATTGACCATGTTGCCCTTCTTTTATAGCTCAATTTTGATATTTAAGTTCAAGATTAACACAATGTGCTTCCATTCTTAAAAAAACTTTTTGAAATTAGGCAACGTTCTTTTTGAGAAAAATATTTTCAAATTCGAGAGATTGATTTGAGAGTTCAGTTGTCTGGTTATTAGTGAAATTAGTAGACAAAGGACGTGTGTCATGACATTGTTCAGCATTCTGGTCAATCTCTCCTTCATTATTGAATTCAGGTTGCTCAATATGTCATTGTCCTGTAGCAAACACATTATGATCAGCAATTAATTGTACCTTAGCCATTGGCTCTTCATCATATATGGGTCTGATATCTGCATCATCAGCATGTGCATCATTCACTGAACTGCTGCTTGTATCCTGATTTCCAGATTCTGTCCCACTGCTTTTTGTGTTAACCAAACTAGCATCCAATGCTTTACTCGTATCAACCTCTTCCTCTGTTGTCTGCATCTGTCTTTCATTCACCCTGCTGTCATACTTTCTTTTATGCAGTGCTATTTTATCAATTGACTTCTTTACAGATTCCATGTGTTGGATTAGTGTATCACGGAATTCTCGAATCTCAAGTTGAGTGTATTTTAGAAAGTACTTGCGTGTCATTATAACATATTCATCATCCAAATAAATCCGTGACTTGATGAACATCTGAAACTGTGTCTCGAGTACTTTAAAAGCAACCATGGATCCAATCTCTTGAAATTCTTCTGTGTCAAGTTGCTTTTATAGTTGATCCATGTTTAGGAACATTGTGCCTATGAAATTCTCTACATCTTGACCAAAGAGTGTCGTAAATGCGCATTTGAATCCACACTCAGTTCGAGTTCCTTTTAAGTCGTTGTTTAAAAGAAGCTTTAGGTATGAATGAAGTAGCCGAAAAAATACCATGCAACTCTTTTTTGCTTTGTCTTGTATTTGTTACATTTTTTGTTCTTTCGATTTTGAACACGAAGATAAAATATCTTTCGTTTCCATTTAACCGTGATGTTAAGTGAAAATGATGTGTAGGATCTTAAGTAGATAAAGTGATTGTTGTAGAAGAAATCTAGTTCATGGGATTTTACGAGTCTTGATTAAACCGAGAAAATAAATTATTATTTCACGGGGTTTTACTAAATCAAGAAAAACCATGAAAATGGAATTGTTCTTGGTGAAATCGTTGTTGTTGTTTAAGAACTTGAACTTTTGTTAACGATGTATGAGCTAAAAGGACTAACGGTGTACAAACTTTTGAGCTTTAATTGGCGAACGGGTGAGAACATCACAAATAAGGACTAACGGTGTTAAATACTTGCAACTTTAAGGGTTATTAAACAACTAAGGAAAAAATAGTGAAATGGTCTTCAAGTTCAGGGACCAAAGTTGTCAAATTCTAATTTTAATTAATAAATAACACGTTTCCCTCCTGATAAGCTTTCTTCTTCGTTTCAAAATGATAAAAATGAAACGACTATGTTTATGATCTCGCGGAATGGTACGGTTATCATCGATCAAAAGTAAGCACACCCTGATGATCTTTGAAAGACCGCGATCGTAATGATAGTCATTAGAAGACCTAAGAATAACCGAATCTCGAAACCGAAAAATCCGAAACACGTTGAAACGATTTAGAAACAAGTATACTTCGCCTAAACAGCCACGTATAATTCGCCTTTCACAAAATGTATACTACGACTAAGCCTCAGTGTATAATTCGCCTAACTTCAAAGGTATAGTTCGCCTACAAGAAAACGTATAGTTCGCCTACAAGAAAACGTATACTTCATCTACAAGAAAACGTATAGTTCGCCTACAAGAAAACGTATAGTCCGCCTACAAGAAAACGTATACTTCGCCTACAAGAAAACGTATAGTTCTCCTACAAGAAAACGTATACTTCGCCTGCAAGACAAAAACCGTACTTTTTGTCTTTATGCAAAAACCTAAACTGTCCTTGTTCTTATCTTCAACCGCGTCAAAAATAAGCCATCAAGAGAAAGCTTAAATAAGCTCTAAAAAATAAACTTGTTTAAGAACAAAGATAAGCCACCAAGAAGCTTGAATAAGCTCTAGTCTAAGAAATAAGCTGCTTACAAATAAATAAGCCCATAGAAATAAGACGAACGAATAAGCTTAAATCCATAAAAATGTTTAGAGCTTTAAGTGTGCAGATAAGCCAAAACCTACAAATAAGCCGCAATAATGGAGAATAAAAAAAACTACTAACTATTTTATAACAAAAGTAGGCTACAAATAACAAAAGTGATAAATAAGCCGAATAGAAAAATAACTCTAATAAGCTCACAACAACAAAAACCAATAAACCCACCTGAGGCTCTAATACCAATTGTTATTACCAAGAACTCACTTCACTTCCATAATCAAACCAAGAAATAAAGATAAGAATAAAGAGAGAAAAGAGGAAGAAGATAAGAAGAAAAGAGAGTGAAAATAAGAGAGTGTTTGGATTACTATGTGTAAGAAAGAAATTACAAATGAGTAACCAACACCCTTTTCCTTGGTGGAAAAGGGTTTATATACTTACACCACATGGGCCGGCCGTAGAGAGGCTTTGTTAGGCCGTGGTCTAGTTCTTGGGCCAGGCTCGGGATTACAATGGACTTTAGTCCGGGACTAGTACAAGATTATATTATGTACACGAGCCCATTTACCATTCTAGCCTATTACAACATATATTTAATAAGACCGTGCTTCCATGATTTGTAGCCGATCTTCCTTGTCCGACTCAAATATTTTGAGGCTAACAATGTTGGACTAGTAGGTGACCTGAGATCAACAAATAACGTTCTGATTCCCTTGGTAAAGACTCGGACAATGGACTACTAGACTATAAAGAGCCTTTAAGCACTGAGTGGGTAAACTCCCAATGGGATAGGGTTTAATAAGACCACCATTATTAATATCCTAAGATAGATTAAAATCAGGAAAGAAAATACTTTATGCGGATGCGTTAAATTATGACAGAATTTGACGTGTCTAGGTTTTAGGAAGAAGTACCGTCTAAATCTAGGAAAGATATAACCCTCGAGATAAGTCATTCATTGCACTAAATAAACAAACCAACGTTCTATTTGATTAATCATGGTTAATACAATTTCTTTAAAATTGGCTTTACCGCTCTTTTATCTTTTGATTATTGTCATGTGTGTGTTTTGATAGCGGAAATAGATTTAAGTCACCACCAAACCTGTGCCAGTGTCTCCGACTGAAAACCCACTTTATCCGATAGAATTAGGTTTAGCATAGGTTTAACTTAGAATTAACATAGATTAAAACTAACATAGATAAACAAAAATATTGATAGAACAAAGAATTAACACTCTCGCTCTTAGTGATCGACACCCTACTTACCAATGAAGCTACATCTGATCGGGTACACTGCCCTTTAGTGTTGTTTTTAGGTATAGTCGGCAAAATATAAATGTAAAACTTGATAAATAATATACCTACACTCAACGACACATCAAGTTTTTGGTGCCGCTGCCGAAGAGTGAAGTTGTTTAATTCTTGTTTATTAGTGTTTTAGTTCAGATTTAATTTAGTTTAGACTAATTTGCATATTTGTGTGTTTAATTTTTCTGTATTGTATATTTTTGCATATTGTTTGTTTTTTTAGTTTTTCTGCATTATTACAGTCCGCTGTAATATTTTTGAGTCGGATACTGAATACGGAATATTCAACTTTTTAGATACAGCGTATAATTATTTTTAAACCAATACAGCGTATTTGACTCTAAACATCGATACGGCGTATTCAGTTTATTAAATACGGCGTATTAGTCTATTTGACCATTTTCTTTACTAGCCAATTTATTACAGGTTAAAATGGAACATTACTATGGAAGAGTATATTCAGCTTGAAGAAGAAAAAGCTTTTAGGCGTGGTTAGGAGTTTAACTGGGAAACTGCTACGTATGGTAAGGTCAGGTATTTTGAAGATATCGACTACTTTAAAGATTTTGAGAACGAGTTCCTAGCCATTGTCTACAAAGATGCTCTAATACCTGAACCGAAAGTCTCATATGAACCTACTGTAAGTACTCATAATGTCAAAAAAGTTGATTTTGATTTCGAAATATCATTTGCCGAATCTGATGATGAAGATTATACTATTATATATGATAATGATTTGTTTTTGTATAAGATATTTTCTAACAATGATTTAAAATTGGATTCGAGGAATGATGATGATAAAATCAATATCAAACAGTGTTCGGGGGATTTATCTATCCAGCCATTACCTAATGTAATAAGTATCAACATACAAGGGTCAAATAAACTTTTGAAAACAAGTCATGATACAATCAATAAATCTTTCAAACCTAAAACTTTTATATAAGATTTAGGTATTAATATCATAACTTGGATTTATCTTATTGAAGGGACGCTAATAAATCTTATTAAAAATTTATATGTGCCATTTGGCATCCCGTTCGACCCTAAGTTGTTTTATAAGGATGGGATGAAGCTGGAAACACGTCTAACTTAAAGACTTTTCTGTAAACAAAAGTGCTTGCCAGGAGACAAACCAGAATGTTTTTTCATTTTTTATCGAGTCTGTCTTCCTAGACATCAATACGGTCTATCCAATCCCACCCATACGGAGTATTCAATGTCCGGACGTTATCCAGTCCTTTATTTTTCTGCATTTTTAAACATTATTGTCATATTTGTCTATACGGCGTATTCATAAATATGATATAACGTATCTGACAATCTGACCCGTACTTTCGACAATTTTTACAGGCAATAATACGGCGTATCCTCATTTTAGAATACGGCGTATCGACTTCCTGTACAGTTTTTTTTATTTTTAATTTTTGTTTTCTAACCGTAGAATACTCGAGATAGAATTGAATTAGTTTTTCCTATATTTTATACAGGACCTTACTAATAGAACACGACAATTGCGGTGGAGAATTTATATTCTGGAATTTTGTGTGTTGTATTTATGCTAGCATCAAGACCTGCATTTACAACACACAATCTTGCTCGTAAACGCAACATGGAAGATCATACTGAGCAAATCCCAGAGGAGTTTCTCATTTTTATTTTCTTTATTTCCTGTTCTTAATGTTATATTTATACAACGAGGGCGTTGTATACTTCAAGTGGGAGGGGAGGAGAATTAGAACGCTTATTTGTCCTATTTTTCACAATAAAAGGCTTAAATTATACCTAAATTTAAAAAAAATTCAAGCATACTTTTGTGAGATTATTAGTTACATAACCCGCACACATAACCTTTGTTAGATATTGTGAGTATTTAAGCCTTATCCATTTCCAAATGTATACCCAAATTCTACAAAATTATGAGTGTGTCGGTGATGTTGTAGACTTTAGAACTTGGCTTGGTATATCTATTTGAGACCACAATAATAAGTACTATTTTAAATACATGGATTAACTTGTCTAAACTGGTAAATTTCTAAGAATACACCAAAAAGGCCTATATGTTGTGATATTAACTAACCACACTAGTTAGTTAACCCTCGTATAAACCCCTTGTTTACTCTTATTTTTAGAGAAGATTCCCCTAGAAAAACCTGTTAAGCCATTCCTGTCTTTTTCATACCAAATGTTTATTTCGTTACACCTTTACACCTTAGCCTACCCTATTAGATTAAGTCCTTAATCGGTTGCTAGTTTCTATTGTGTAAAGTATTGTACTTTCTGTACTGCAATGGAAATTTTCTATCTCTGGTATGGTCGATAAAATTGCACAATGCAATTGGGCATGTGTAGATTTTTCATCCATGGTTAGGTCGGGAAATTACTCAATGCAATAGGAATGTAAAAGTAGTAGTTTTTTAGTATGTTTTGCTACTTTCACAATTACTTTTATATATCTAAAGTATGGAGGATTATGGATAAATTATCCGGATTTATTGAGATCGTGAAGATGGTGAAATTACACCAAAATTTATAGTATGTGTATGTTTATGTTGAAAAAAATCAAAAAATTCAAAATATCACAACAAAAAAGGATGAAGTTTGGAGGATTAGATAGTCAGTTCTTATAAGCTTAAACCGATGTCATTATTTGAAGGATCGATTATTTGTTGATACGAGTTATAAATCAACGATGTAAAGTTTTGTATAAAGTGGTAGATATCATCATTAATTTTTGTAAAGTATGTGTATTATGGACGATTGGGAGTTGACTGTTATCGGAACGCCAACTAAGGGTTGTTTTCATATATCTTTGATCGAGACATTTTTCAAGTCGGGTTCCTGTCTACTAAATATGGAGTAGTCCATGATTTGTGTCTTTATCATGCGTATGGTCGGGAAAGTAACTAGCAACACTGTACCTTATTTGTTTGGACTTAATCTATTTGTTTTGTTCTTTTTATTTAACAACCATTACTTTCCCTTTCCTAATTCATATCCTTTGGTATTACTCGAATGAGGATGTGAGCAATCACATATGTCTATTCCGTCGTTACGGCCGTGTATGTGTGATTTTGTCCGCCTTGTTGGTTTATCACTATTGTTGAAGGATTAGAAGATCTATACCCTATATCACTCTTCGTCCTAACCCTTGGTTTTACTTGAGTAGGGGAATGAATGCAATCATGTATGTCTATTTCGTCGTTACGGATGTGTATATGTGGTTAGTCACCCTTGCTGGTTTTACGACTTTTGGTGAAGACTACTAGTCCTATTCTTTAGCTTATTCGAGCTAAGGAATGAATGCAACCATGTGTGTCTATTCCATCGTTATGGATGTGTATGTATGGTTTGTCACCTTTTCTATAATATTGGTATCGATAGAGATTAGAAAGAGTGATCAAACCCTTTAAACCTAAAAAACCCAATTTATCTTTATAGACTTGTTACTCCTTAGCTTTAGTGGTGGAGATGTGTATCCTTGCCAAGCCTATGATAGAATACTCATCACGACTGAGTAATTGAGCGAATTAGTTACATGTTACCACATAGATTAGTCAAGTGATTTGAGTGATTTTATATTCCTATTTCGTGAGGTGTTTGGTTGTGCACTAGTAATTGAACGAATAATTGCTTAAAGAAAAATCCTTAACTATGGTTAGGATACATTTTCATAAATTTTCTAAAGTCTACTTGAGGACAACTAGGATTTAAGTGGGGGATATTTCATGACATCAAATAACGTCACTTTTATAGCATGTTTTATCCCATGTAAATTACCCATTTTGTATAATTATTGCAAGAATTGGTACTTAATCATTTATATTTGAGATTTGCAGTAATTATGGAGTAGTTTGTGAAGATTAGCTAAAATGCACGCATTCTGGGGCTTAAAGGAAGAAATATTCCATCAAGGAAGACACGACATATCTGTACCTTCACTTCACAAGAAACCACAAAGAATTAAAGAGTTATACGCCGTATCTAGAAGGCCAATATACGATGTATTCTATATTGAGTAATTGATGATTCTGGAAGATATTGAATGTGGTCCCTACTCCAAGAAAACTCCCAATACGCCGTATTGACCTCGACCAATACGTCATATTAGAGAAATTCCAGACACTATAAATAGAAGACCTAAAAATGAGTTTTAGGGGTGCTTGATCATATTTATGATACCATTACCACAAAAGTCGATTTTTAGAAGACGAGAGGAGCAAAGAAGGTCTCGCAACGTGCTTTATTCCATAGGAAACACCTTGTAATTCTTATACTCTTAATAATTGTTCAGTTTTTGGTATCATTCATTTAACTCAGTTAGGTTACCTTGGTTGTTCATTATTATGCTTGTATACATTACAATGGTTAAGGGCTAATACCATTGGGTATTAGCCATGACTATGATAATATAATGTTTGGTTTGTTTATATCGATTGCTTAATTTATCGTTGATTATTGATTCGGCTTATCAATTCATACTTGTCTATATGCTTAAGTATGCGACCTATCATTCAACTGGGTCTAGTGATACTGGCCAAGTTAGCTAGATACCGGGGTGGCTCTTTATATTGCAATTTATATATCTAGAATCATAAGATCACAAATATTGACCTATCTTTACCACTGGTTTAGTGAACAAGTTGGACTAGCAGGTGACCTGGGATCAACAAATAACGTTATGATTCCCTTAGTAAAGACTCGGATAGTGGACTACTAGAATATAAAGAGCCGTTAAGCACTAAGTGGGTAAACTCCTGATGGGATATGGTATAATAAGATCACGATTATTAATCTCCTAAGATAGATTATAATCAGCAAAGAAAATACTTTATGTAGATGCGTTTAATTATGATAGAATTTGACGTGTCAGTTTTTGGAAGAAGTACCGCCTAAATCTAGGAAAGATATAACCCTCAACATAAGTCATTGATTACATTAAATAAACAAACCAACGTTCTATTTGATTGATCATGGTTAATACAGTTTCCTTAAAATTTGCTTGACCGCTCTTCTATATTTTGATTATTGTCTTGCGTGTGTTTTGGTAGCGGAAGTAGATTTAAGTCACCACCAATCCTGTACCAGTCTCTCAGACTAAAAACACCCCCTTTATCCGCTAGAATTAGGTTTAGCATAGGTTTAACTTATAGATTAGAACTAACATAGATAAACTAAAATACTGATAGAACTAAGAATTAACGCTCTCGCTCTTAGTGATCAACACCCTACTTACCAACGAAGCTATATCTGATTGGGTACACTGCCGTTATTGTTGTCTTTAGGTATAGTCAGCAAAATATAAATGTAAAACTTGATAAATAAAATACCTACACTCAATGACACATTAGGAGTCACATCTTCTTGTTAGCTCTTCCACACAATCTGATTATTCATGTAGTTTTCCATTTGTTGAATGTGATACTCATATTCAGCTCCAGTATCACATCGTCTTTTTAGAATATCATTATACGCAAACTTCATTTTGTGAAGATCATCAGTTATAGGAACCCACGTTTTTCCCTGTATCTCTGCTAAGACTTTAGTTGTTGCTTCTTCAAAGATATCCTCATCATCATCTATCTCTTGAACCATTGACCATCTATCATACTCTTGTATCAGTGGTTGTGATGCATATGTCTTGAGTTTTTGAACAGTTGTTGTTTTTAAGATGAGGTGACATTTATAGACAAAGACTTTGTATTAGCAGACAAAGTCCCTTAGTTGTCTTCTATCTTTTTGAACCCTTCTCCCCTTTGGATGATCATCTGGATGTTCATCATGATCTTACTTTCAAGAAGCTTTGGGTGTGCAAGTGTCTAGTGGAGCTTAAGATTTCTCATACTTCTTTTTCAATGCATCCCATATAACAAAGTCAATAATTTGCGATTCAGGATCATTCTTTATCTTCAAGTACAATTGATGTTGCAGATTAGAAATTAAAGATGTTGAAGATGGATGCACATTGAGAACGGCGTTCTGCATACATATTCTAAAGTGTTCTTTAATTATCTGTGGTGCATGAGTAGCAAATTCATGAGAGACAAGAGCAGGAACATCAGCTTTGGTACGCTCTCTCTCTTTCTTAACAACATCAACTACAAGACAAGGAAGATTATCTTTCATAATCCCATTTGTAGTTATGGTCACCATTTTGGGAACGGCTTCTTTCAATGTTTTATCAATGTTTTCAAGTATGGTTTTGACATTGTCTTTATAAATAAAAGTCGTCTTTATGTTATGCATCATGTGACCATAACAATTGATCATTCTCGCGATTGCTCCTTGAATTTGTCTTAATTTCTTTAAGGAAGGTGATGGTGGTGGAACTTCAGAAGTTGGTGCAAGAGAACCCGTCAATTCCCAAAAGCTGTTCCTTATCCGAAGATAAGGTAATCTTAGGGGATCTAGTAGGTGTGGTGATTGGTGTATCTTTAATCTCCATAACACTCTTCCCTTTCTTCATAATAAGTGCAGCTTTAGCACTTTCCTCTTCCTCCTCCTCTTTGGCAGTAATAACATAATCATCAATTTTCATCACCTCTAGTCTTTCCATATCACTCACTGGATCTATCCTAGTGTCGGGATCTTCTTGACTTAAGAGGACACTATCAGCAAACTCATTGGCATTAGCATCATATCCTTCAACAATCTTATTAACATCCTCATCCAGAAGGTGTTGCTCAATAAGTTTAACATTTTCTTAAGCTTCTGCCTCTTGAGCACTCTTTTCCAATGTATAACTTAATTGTTGAGCCTCAGTCATGTTGTCTAGATCAATCTGCTCAGTTGTTGGAATTGGTCCTTCTTGCTTTAAGGGATTCTTAGGAACACCGAACTCTCATGTTTCAGACTCCTTCTTCTTCTTTGGAGTAATTCTCGGGTTAGGTGACCTAGAGGTGCTAGGTGTCTTATGTGTTCCTTGGGAAGACACAACCAGTTGTGGTTGAGTCGTTGGAACAATTAAATTAAAATCAGCAGCATATACCTTGTAAGCGTTAATCTGCATGATCTCTGCTATCAGCATGTAGTTAGAAATCCCCATACCTCTTCCCTTAGAATTCTCAAATGCAGAGATAGAGTGCACAACATCATCATGTGCAACCAAGTGGTGTGGTTCATTTAATCTCTTTGGTATGTTAGGATGTGTTGTGAGAATGTGATCACTTATGGGTAAGGAACCACCAAATTCTTTGTCGAAGGATTCATTAGTTGAAAATGAAGACCTTCCTAGAGAAGTGCAACCTAGTCAACATGAACATTGTTAATGATGGTATATAAGATTTGCATGCTAGCTAATGGTGGTTGATCAATGCATGTGATCCTTGATGTTAAATAACGCATAAGGACCTTGCCAAGTGTCTACCATGGTTGTGGCAGATCCTTTATGTAAGATTGTCCTGCCAGACGAATTGCTACTGAATGACCAAGTATGTTGAGGAACTTGATCATTGTTCCAAGCTCTGGAGCTTCCACGAACTCAACAAGATTATTAGCAGTTGTTTGTGGTAATTTGAGCATAGTACGAAGATCATTCAGTGAGAATGTAACTTCTTCTTCATGAATTGTAAACTTGAACTCTTCCTTTAAATTAGCTAATTATAGAGTGTTCCACATTTGTTGCATGTAAATCAAAGAAACAGAAGCATATGCAGTCAAAGCATAACATAGTGAATAACGTTGTAGAATATCTCTAATTATCTTACTTCATATTGGCGATTCACAAGCACAAGTTGATCGGCAGTGAGCAATTATTTTTACAAACCAAGAAGTTCCACAATTAAACATGCTTAATCACTATGAAGTTCCACAAGAAGTTCCACAATTAAACATGCTTAATCACTATGAAACCCACTTGGAACTTTCCTAGCACGCTTAATTTTACAAACCCTAACTATTAAGAAACCTTATATCTGAATCGATAATGAAATTCAATTGAAAACATTAAACATGATTTGAGATTGAAGTTGGCTTACGTTTATAAGAATAAATCTCTTGAAATTATGTAACGAACGTTTTTGCTTAGACATAAACACACTGAATCGAATTTGTAAAACGAAAATGATTATTTTTGTTAGTATTTATACTAGCTGAATTTTGATTTGACCCCCTTTTGACTTCGATTGAAAAATACAAGTTTTGACAATTTCAGTCCCTTTACTTGTTATAAATTCAGTTAAGCCCAAAAGTTTCATAAACTCCCCCTTGGAGTGAGATCCCTTTCATGAGTAGTCCGAAGAATGATATTTTGTCTTTTTAAAGGCTAGTTTATTACGAAGAAATTTATAACTCCCCCTCGAATAAATACTCATTGAAGAAATTCGTCTTTTGTAACAAAAATTTATTCGAGAGGTCATTATTTTGGCTTTTCTTTTGAAACTTTATGATTTTACGAAGATGATGATGTAAACAAAAATTCTTTTCTGTTGTGAACAAAAGTTTTACAAACACATGTTTTACCGGTGACGAAACATTTTGTCCTATGAATAACTCCCCCTCTGATCATGATCTCATTTATGCATTCATAGAAAATTTTGAGAAAATACGAATCATGAATCTGAAAAATACAGATGAGACATGTGATTTGTTTAAATACCTAATATTTTGTATTTTTATCTTTCATCAATTTTTATTTGATTTTATAATTTTGAAAATTCAAAGAAAATCTTTTTTACTTTTGTATTTTTTTTGAAAGCTTATTTACATGTTTTGATGTATGACCTTTTGAAATCAAGAAGATAATTTTGCCAGACGTTCCAACTTAGTTGGAGTCATACATTGTAACATTTCTCAATTTCAGGTCATTTTACGACTCCTATTATTTGTCACTATTTATTTTGGTCCGATACGCTTTTACATTAATTTTAAACTATTAATTAAATCGGCGTAGACTTAGAAATAATCATTTATGTAAACGTTACACCAAATAAATTAAGGTTTACGATCCCAAGTATTAAATTTAATATAAGATAATTATGAACTTTGCATGCTTTATTTATTGGTCCCAGTAAAAGGCTACGTATCGCAATAAAATACATTTGGACACACCCCAGAAATACCTAGACTTACCAGACTCAAACAAATACCCACGTTAATCCATAAACATAAAATTTTACTATTAGTGTGTTTAATAAACTACCAAGGTGACTAGGGTAATTAAACCATAATATAAATCATCCTTATTGATTGCTAGCTAAAAAATCTGGTCAATAGGTCCTTTTAAAAGTACTATAAATCATCTAGCTAATTAACACTTGTCCTATGGTCTTCTTACTAGCATATACCAATGTTTAATACAATTTTCCCTTCCCTTTGAGTTCCCTTGGCCGCGTTAACTCAAGACAATTCACACAAATCATAAGATTGTGTAATCTTGGAAGATCATGTACCATTATCTTGTAATTAAGAATTGTACTAAGTGGTTTAGCACAAACAAGTGGTAATATAACCGACAATCCTAATACCACATCTAGGGGCTCACGTGTATAATGTTAGGGGTTAGAGAAACCAACTAGTTTAATTACCTATAAATACACACTCAATATTTCATTAGAAACATTTCCTAAACTTAAACTCTCTCTCAAAGATAAACCAACTTCCATTCTCTTTGTTTCATTCGACATACACACAACCGGACCCAAACACGACCCACATTTATCTAAGGACTCAAGGAAGCCTTAAGAATCGAGCATAAGGGCATAAAGAAAGGGAACACGAGCTAGGAACTAGGGTTTACAAGCTTTGAAGCTTGGGTCATATATACGTTTGGGGTGTATACGTTCGTGTTTACTTCACACCCACGACTAAGAACTCTTGGACCATTGTAAGTCTCGACATTTAGCCATTGTGTCATATTTCAATTCGTATATTCTTGCCTAGTTGATAATGTCACGTAATATTTGATTGAAAATCATATGTGAGCGTGAACATGCATGGTTCGACCCATGCATGGTTCACGCACCTATATTAAGCATATACTATGCCTTGTGTGGTGCTAACATGAAAGAAACACGATTTAATATCGAGCAAAGGATTAAACATTTCATAAGAAACCCACGAATGTGAACCAAGGTGTTCATGAGTTTGTTTTTGTTAAAAACACGAATCCTATACGTAAACATTCGATGTAATCGAAACCTTTAGGCTTGGAAACGCGTACGATAACTTACCTAGCGAGTGCATGTGAGTAATGGCGATAAATAAACATTAACTAGTGATAATCGAAAGTGTTAAAAACCCTAAAATCAAAGCTAGTGAATCAAGGGAGTGAGTTCGGGTCTTATTGGGCCCAACAGCCCACTAAGAGGCCCAACAGGCCACGACCCATGAGCCTACGGCTTATAAATAAGCTCTACGAGCTTATTAATGAACTAGAGGTGCTTATGTGATTCACATGAACCCTAAAACACTTATAAAAAGCTAGCCGAACCCTTAATGGGCTTACTAGCCCATTAACGAGTCCAACTCGAGCCATAAGCTCACTATAAGCTTAAAACAGCTTATTGGTGAACCTATATAAGCTTAATGGGCTTAATAGACCTAAGTAAGGCTAATGGACCCTAATGGGCCAAGTCAAACCACTCAAAAACCTATTCGGACCCTTAATGGGCCTAACAGCCCAATAACGAGAGCTTATTGCTTATTTGATAAGCTGACCAAGCAAAACAGACCCTAATGTGCTTGTAAGGCTAGAAAATAAACTAGAAACACTTAAGGGACCCTTGTTATATAATTCGGGTTTGAGTTATTGGGCTCACGAAGCCCAATGAGCTCGAATAAGCTCCAATAAGCTCTCCCGAGCTTATTTTCCAACCAAACAGATTCAGTGGGCTTAAATGGACTTATTGAGAGCTTAAGTGCTTTTAAAATCTGAATTGGACCTTTAAATAACTTATTGGACCTTAACGGGCCCAATAAGGCCCAATAGGCAAAATAAGCTCATCCAAGCTTATTCATAAGCTGGGGACTGCTTATATGGCCTATTGGAACTTAATGAAACCTAATGCCACTTGTTAGAACTCAAACGGGCTTAAAATGTGATTTTTACAAGTTAAGGGACTAAATGTGTCATTTCTGGAACTTTAGGGACTATTGGAAACTATAGGGACCTAAAGTGTAAACCTTATAAAGTTGGAGGACTAAACATGTACAAGTAATAACTTAAAGGTCTAAGGTGTAAATATTACATTTTCATAACTAGAAGGGCTGTTTTGTAATTATAAGAAAACCTAAGGGTATTTATAAATAAAGGTTATTTTATAAACCCTTAGCGAATGTGAATATATTAATTTAGAATTTCTAAATTTTAACAAACTGTTTAATAAATATATAATATTAATAACAATTCGTAATATACACGACTTTATACAATAATACAACCCACTAACCATACATATTAATACACAACAAACCCCATGAGGCATATGATAATAATCGTTTGATCTTTATTTGCTATATCAGTATAGCTCAGATATAGTCAGAACAAACCCCATCACCAAAATAATAATAAACACCTAATCTACCAAACTCCATCCCAATATAATACTCCTCCATCTTCAAACAAATTTCACATACTTAATCAAAATTTTATTTTTATACCTCTGCGCACTCACTCTCTCCAAACCAAAAGATAGTGCACACTCTCTCTCTTCCATCCCTTTGATAGTATATTAGTCATGCTTTTTTGTATTTGATATTCCATAAACCCAAAAATTACCAATAAAACAACATATTTGATATACATTGTCCTCTCGCTCTAAAACCAACATTTCCTAACTCAACATATGTACATTATACTACCCATAGTAGAGAGAGATAGTGAGAGAGTGAGATATAGAGAGAGACTCTCACCCCCCTATAGCATCTTCTCACTCTCGCTCTAAGCATTTAGGAATGAGAGAGAGAGGTTGACCTTATTGGATTGTGAGAGCGCATGTTATAATCGATAGATCGAGCTGCAGCGCAGTATTAGACGCGGTTTCGATATATCGCTTTCATTACGTCGAGAGAGTCTAATGATTCGCTATCACGGGGACTACGAACCGTAATACCTCCTTCATATGTCGGATCTTTGGGGATGTTCTTTTTCGAACTCATCTCATAATAGATATCGTGTAAGAGTTTGGTAAACCACACCTTCACCATCGCTAGATGAGGATCTAGAGAGAGCATCTTGAGCATAGATAGAGTATCGTAATTCACGTTTAGCCAGATCTTTTATAGAAAGACGTTTGAGCGTATGTTGATAGAGAGAGATCGAGAGAGAGGTGTTAGAGGTGTGACGAGTGAATATACACTTAGAAATCTTGCAGGTCTACTATTGATTTACATTAAACTTATGTATTCACAACTTTATGTGATATTTTAAGCATGTTTCTCAGGTCAATAAGGCACGGGGTGTCAAATACTTTGGGGGTCACTCTTTGAAAGAGTCAGTACTAAAGTCTGGGACGTATTACATTTTGGAACATGTATTATAACCAAAATCTTTAACTTTTATTGTCGATAGTTTGAAGCCATAACGCTTATGTAATGACAAGCATTTTGTTAATTAATGGATTTTTTTAAAACGACTTGTTAGGGGGTCGTTCTCATATCTTGTGCTTTTTGATCTATGAAAGTAACCGCCATCGATATTCAACCATTCCGCATGTACCCAGATTGGGGGTGTTACCAGAGTGATATCAGAGCAAGGTATAGAGAAACCAGTTCAAACTTTTATCTGGACTATATACCATTTTCAATCACTGATTTAGTTCACAAATGGAAATTGCGAGGGACATACATTCATTATCTTGTTTACATCTAGCCATATATGCTTACTGATACCACCACTATTTTTAGCATTTGTAGGGTACTAAGTGTTTACATGATCGATATTTTGCGTATAAAATATATCTAAGGACAGTACTATAAGAGTCTTTTTAGATATAACATAGAGACCACTCTTATAATTAAAGTTATAGACCATATCATACGATCTTTCCTATAAATAATGCTTATATTAGGGTTATTTTTGCTTTTGCAGTAACAAGTATTCATGTGACATATGCACGGTTACTACACTCTCTGTTTACAACCGACTCTGAGCCGGCAGGAGGCCTTATCAGGGAGCCGATGATGAGGGAAAGTTTATCTGGAACGGGAAGGGGGGGGGGGTGGGGGCCAATTCCCTTTACGGGGGGGGTCATCCGTATATAGGATACGTCGAACTCCCGATGCAGCCAGTAGCCCCCCCATCACCGGATTACATACCAGGCCCAGAGGATCCACAAACACCGCCAGTTCCTTAGGACGAGGATGAGCGTGAGCCTATATTCGTATAGGCACATGATCCTGACTACGTGTCAGGGCCTATATACCATGAGTATATACCATTGGAGGATGCCATAAGTTTCCAGCTGAGGAGCAGCCATTACACCCTGTTGATTCACCTACTGCTGAGTCACCCGGATATGTTATTGAGTCGGATCCCGAGGAGGATCCAAAGGAGTACAAGGATGATGAGACAGAGGATAGTCCGGTTGACTATCCTATGGATGGGGGAGATGATGGAGATGATTATGACGGTGATTCATCTGGGATGACGCTGATGAGGATGATGAGGACGAGGAGAGGGAAGAGGAGGAGGCATATGCTTCCCGAGAGGCTTAGGCTCACTCGATAGGATTGACTCAGGTGACTCATCAGGAGCTTCAGACCTATCGTGATCATGTGTATGCACACGAGACCCATCTCTAGGCACACCATACAAAGCTACAGCTGCAGGGTACTCTCATTCAGATACTGCATCCGGTACATGAGACTCGCTTTCAGATGCAGCAGGCTGAGTTAGCAGCACTTCGAGAGACTGACCGTAGGCGTCAGGTACAGATGGTAGAGACTCTCTGAGCCATTAGAGACATGAGGTGAGATATGAGTGACATGTAGGCCAAGTTGTTGGCACCGCGAGAGCAACAAAGAAGAGCTAGATAGCCAGGACCAGATGCTAGGATTCCAGATCACTAGTATGCTTTTGGGGATGCTGATAGTCACATCCAGTGATTTATGTTATTTTATCTTGCTAGGTCATTATACAGGCATGTTAAGTATTAGGGGTTTTCCCTGCTAGCATAGCCTTAGATCTTTTGTATTGTATTTTGTGTAATCCGACAACTATTTCATGTAAAATTTTCAAGGTTATGAATGAAATGGATGTGTTATGTCATACTATATACCTCTCTTGTGTTGATATCTCATCTATACATTATTATATTATGTCATATAACCTCATGTTTTGTCTTTTGTGATCTAGACAAATCATTGTACCTACGCCCAGAAGAGGACCGAATACCCCTATTAACAACACCAACCTAAACAACATGACTCCAGAATCCATCCAAGCAATGATTGACCAAGCTCTTTTGCGAAACTCCACTAATAGAGATGGAAACAACAGTTCGTACGAGGATAACTGAAGGAACGTGCAAACTACGCGCCCTTTTTTTTACGCTGACTTTATGAAGTGTCAACCTTTGAACTTCAAGGGGACAGAAGGCATGGTCGGTTTGACTCGGTGGATTGAGGTAGATGGGGTCAGTTTCTATATCAGTGTTATGCTATTGAGAATCAAGTTAAAGTTTGGCCACCTGCACTCTGTAGGTGTTGATTTGATTGGTGGAATGGTCAGACTAAGAAACCTTGGGTCCTGAGGCCATATGCAATGACTTGGGAAGTGCTCAAGAAAAAGATGTCGACAAGTATTGTCCGCAGGGGAATCAAGAAATTAGAATCGAGTGTAGAACACTTAAAGGTCAAGGGGACGATGTTCCGCATACACTGACGTTTCCAAGCTTAACCTGATATGTACAAGTTTGTTTGCCAACGAAAACCGAGAAGGTGACAGTTACATCAGTGACTTCCTACACAACATTATATGGGAACGTCAAATATGCCAGATCCAGACGTTGGATAGAGATTATGAGTTGGCCATACGACTTGATGGATCAGAAACTCGCACCTACACAGAAAGGCGTCTGACAACAAAAGAAAGGGTTGATGATAACACCCCCACCGAAAACAACCATGGTCACCAGAAACACCCTTCAAGATGCAGAATTTCGCCAAGGTCTACAAATATGGGGACAGGCGGAAAGGAAGCTTTTGGGGGATCTTTGCCCAAGTGCACCCAGTGCCTATCTTACCACAATGGCCCGTACACCCAGAAGTGCCACAAGTGCAACAAAGTAGGGCATTTGCTCGCGATGGCCGGTAGTACTGGTATTCAAATGTTTGCTAATACTCAGAGCAAATGGGGCAGCTCCAAGGGAAAATGGTTGTTTGAGTGTGGAGCCACTAGGGCATATTCAAGAGAGGATTTTCCTAAGTTGTGGAATAAGATGAAGGAAATGGGAATGCACAAGGCTGGGTTTATGAGTTGGGAATGCAGAAAAGAGAGGAAATGCATCGGGAAACCCTGATGCCAATGTCGTCACGGGCTCGTTCCTCTTATAACAAACCCCTATGACATCTATCTTATTCGGATACCTGGTGCGATAGATAGCTTTATATCCAATGGCAGTTTAGTTACATGATTAACATCGCCCCAACTCCATTAGAAAATTGTTATGATGCGAAAAGTTGATCCCCCGCCGGAAAATTGGTCCTGGATTGACCTCACCCTAACCACTCCCTACTCACGAGTCTTACTTTAAATTTCTTAGGGACCATTCCGTTCAACATAAATCTAATGCCGGTAGAACTGGGGTAGTGTCGATGATCATTTTCGGTATGGACTGGTTAAGGTGATGGTCACACGTGATCGTGTGCGATGAGAACTTGTTCAAGTTCCTATGGGAATGAAACTTTTATTTTTTGATGGCAACGAAAGTAGCAACGGAGAGAAAATAGCGGTTGACATTATCTCATGTTCAAAAGCTCAAGAGTACATGGCAAAAGGATGCCAGTCTTTTGGCGTAGTTATCGCAAGAAGAGGAGGACATGTCAGAAGGAAAACATATAAAGGATCGTTACCAATCGTCCAAGATTTGCCTGAAGTATTTCTGAGGACTTGCCAGGTATTCTCTCCGGCTCGTACCAGTGGATTCCAAATCGATTAATTCAGAGACCGCTGCACTGAGCTCGAGCACCATATCGAATTGGCTCCATCCGAAATGAAGGAATTATCAGAACAATTACAAGAGCTTTCCGACAAAGGATTCATAAGGCCTAGTTCCACATCTTGGGGAGCCCCAGTCTTATTCGTAAAAAAGAAGGATGGGTCATTCAGGATGTGCATCGACTACCGTGAGTTAAATAAACCGACAGTGAATAATCGTTATCCATTCCCAAGGATCGACGATTTATTTGATCAACTCCAAGGATCCAGTATTTATTCGAAGATAGATCTAAGATCAGGATATCACCAGCTTAGAGTACGAGAGCAAGACATTCCAAAGATGGCATTCCGAACTCGGTATGGCCATTACGAGTTCCAGGTTATGCCATTCGGATTGTCACACGCACTGACGGTATTTCATGGACCTCATGAACCGAGTATGCAAGCCTTACTTGGATAAGTTCGTAATTGTCTTCATCGATGACATACTTATTTATTCAAAGGACGAGAAAGTGCTTATGTGAAGAACATCTTAAAGGTAATTTTGAATTGCTTAAAGAAAGGAGCAGTTGTTATTGGTAAGTTTTTAAAATGCGACGTTTTGGATTTGAAGGTACAATTCCTCGGCCACGTCATTGATAGCAGAGGCATACTTGTAGATCCAGCCTAAATCGAATCTATCAAAGATTGGGCATCTCTTAAGTTACCAACGAAGATCCGCCAATTCTTAGGACTTGCTGGATACTATCGAAGATTCATCGAGGGATTCTCAAAGATTGCTAAAATCATGACGCTAACTTACTCAGAAACGGAATCAAATTTGATTTGGTGAAAAGGAAGAAAAAAGCTTTTAGTTAATAAAGTAGAAGTTTGCAGTGCGATAATTATGGCTTTACTGTAGGAAGTGAGCTTTGTGGATCTATTATGTATGCTTCACACAAAGGATTAGGCATGTGTTGATGCCAGAGAGAGAAGGTGATTGCCTAGCTTCTCGACAAATAAAAGTTCACGAGAAGAACTACACCACTTCATGATTTAGATTGGCGTCGTAGTGTTTGCCTCTATAGTATGGCGTCAATATCTATATGGAACCAGATGCACGTATCACGACCATAAAAGTCTACAACACATTCTCGATCAAAAGGAGCTTAACATGAGGCAACGCCGTTGGCTAGAGTTGTTAAGTAATTACGATTGCGACATTCGTTATCATCCAGGGAAGGCAAACGTAGTGGCCGATGCGTTGAGCCGTAAGGAACGGGCTGACCCATTGCGGGTTCGAGCCTTGGTTATGACTATTGGCTTGAATATTCCCAAATGAATTTTAGAGCTAGATCGAGCCTTGAACAGAAAATCTTGTAAATGAAGGCACGTAGGCGGTATGATCAGAAAGGATATACCTAGTAAGGCTGGAACCACGTGCTGACGGGACCTTATGTTTACACGGCAGGAGTTGGTTGTCTTGCTATGGAGATTTAATATCCGTGATTATGCACGAATCTCATAAGTCAAATACTCTATCCATCCCGGTTGTAAAGATGTATCAAGACATGAAAAAGCTATATTGGTGGCCCAATATGAAGGGCAGACATCGCCACTATGTTATCAAGAGCATGACATGTGCAATTACACTGCCGAACATCAAAGGCCATCTGGATTGCTCGTACAACCTGTAGTTACTATAGTATGTGGGATAATATCACGATGGATTTTATACAACTAACGCATACTCTCCCTAAAATCCACCACATTTATCAATATTCATCAAACAACACACTCACCAAACAATCCCACATCTCTCCCCCCCCCAAAAAAACACCCAATTACCAATATCATACCCCTTTTAAAATACAATCAAAAGATAACTACATCATATACACCTTTCTACTACATGACACATAATACTAAAATACACTTTATTTCTACAACCACCAAAATTCCCATATATATATCTCACACGCACCCTCCTCCACCCCCCCCCATACCCCCCACTCATCGCAACTATCTCTATACACCACCCCCCCATCATTCCTTTCTCTTCATCAATATCATACACGATAGAGATCCATGACCATATAAGAGATATGACCAAAAAAAATTTTTCACTCAAATTCCCCTAACAATCTCCTCCCCCAACCAAAATCCAATTTTAAAACAACCCCATAACCAACGCACTCACGCACTCTCTCGCTGCACAGCACCACACATCACATCCCTCCGCCGCTCATTACATTACCACATACCTCCACTCCGTCGTGAGAGAGAGATTGAAGAAAACCTCGACTCACTTTCCTTACCAACTTAATTACCCTCCTAAATTCACTAACCCAACCTAAAACGTACTCGTTGACCACACACCTCCAGCGCTCTTCTCTCTATCCTAAAGCCCTCATGAGTCGACAAGAGAACGTCTATTTTTTCCCGCCCAAGTCATACCGTACTAACATGCGATCGAAGACGCATAGTCTCTGAGAAAACATAGATAAACATACTCAAGAATAGCTATTATGTATGCTTCGGTAAGCGTCAGAATGACGCGCTATCATGGCACTAACAGAAGGCTCACCTATACCATACGATACAGGGCCCGCTTGCTCGCACCAACTCTTCGCCGTACCTCGCCCCCCCCCCGCCCCTCAGGGGCACAGCATTCCGAATCCAACATGATACGTCGGTCCTTTCAAGGTGGTTAGCCAAAGTAAGATTGGGACGGTTGCCTACCAATACTGTAACTTCCCCAAGAGTTAAGCAGAGCTCTTCATACCTTTTCATGTGTCAAATCTTGAAGAAATGTTACGCTTGATGAACCATTAGTCATGCCGTTAGAAGGAATTCATATTGACGATAAGCTCTAGTTTGTGGAAGAGCCCGTTGAAATCATGGAACGGGAGATCAAACAATTGAAGCAAAGCCAGATACCATTGGTTAAGGTTCGCTGGAACTCTAGGAGAGGTCCTGAGTTCACCTGGGAACGTGAAGATTCGTTCAAACAGAAATATCCACAACTTTTCACAAACCGTGCTTCGTCATCCACTAAAAGGTCTTAAGCTTTGAGGACAAAGCTCTTCGAACGGGTAGAGACTGTAACATTTCTCAATTTTCAGGTCATTTTACGACTCCTATTATTCGTCACTATTTATTTTTGGTCTGATGCGTGTCTACTTTTAAATTAAGTTTTAACATAAATCGCGTAGACTAGAAATAATCATTTAATGTAAATGGTCATCAAATAAATTAAGGTTTACATCAACCAAGTAATATATAATTATTAAAAAGGTAATTATTAACATTGAGTATTTTATTTTATTGGTCATGTAAAAGGGTTACGTTTCACAGTAAGATATATTCGGACATACCCCGGAATTTCTTAGACTTACCTAGACTCAAACCAATACCCACTTTTAAAACCTTAACAAAAAAATTAAATCAATTTTGTGCATATAACCTACTAGGGGCCAGATATACACACAAACACATCTATAAATCTTCTAATGATCTTCCAAAGTACATGTACATAACTTGGTTAATTAAGATTAGTACTTAATGTCTCCTATTAGCCTTTACACATTGGATAATAACCAAATGACTTCTCTTTTACCCCTAGGCCACGGTCACATGCATGTATATACACAACTCATAAGATTTTCATAATCCTAGGTAAATCTTGTACCAAAATCCTTGTAATTAAGAATGGTACCTTGTGGTTTTATCAAAACAATATGTGATTAATCAAAACCATAAAACCACCAAGGTTAGGGCCGGTTTGGGTTGTTTATGTAACTAGGAATGTGTAACTAGCTCACTTGTCTATAAATACACACTCACATTCACCATACTACACTCTTGCAACTCTCATATACACTAAACACTCTTCACCTTCATTTCTCCTCTCGTTCGGGACATAAGATGCAAACAAACACCTTCCTTCACTTAACTCGAAGTCACAAACATAACAAAGTTATATAACAAGCTCATAAGGGGTACACGAGCCAAGGGGTTGACACATATTTGGTATACGATTGGGTATACATTTGGGGTTAGCATCCAACACGTTCAAAATACGAAACAAAGTCTCTAGGACCCTTTGTAAGTCGAACTAAATTTCCCTATGTCAATATTTTATTCGTTGTTTCCTTATCTAGTCACTTAAGTCATGAATATTGATAACTAGCAAAACTATGTAAGCATGAACATGCATGGCTCAACCCATACACGGTTCACGCACTTATATTACACGAATAAACTCTTGTGTGGTGATATCATATATAAGATTTGTTTAAAAATCTAGTAAGCCTTTAACGTGTCATTCAAAATGCAAGAAAGGTAAAATACATAGAAACCCCCATGTATATGCGAAATATATAAAATCTATACGTTAACTTTCCATGAATACAAGATGGCTAGATTGGAGAGCGAATGCATGAGCTTATAGATCGAATGCATGTGAAGAAAATGTTAAACAATTACTTACAAATGCTACGTGAAAGATTTGAGCTCTAGGATCAAACTAGTAAACTAAAAGACTATCTTTGGGCCACCATGGGCTCGACAGCCCACTAAGGGAGCCTAACAGACCCAACAGACCACGCCCTACAAGGTTACGACTTATTTAATAAGCTCCACGAGCTTATTTAGGGCTAAATATGCATATGGAAATTTATATAAACTTTAACACCCTTTAGAAAACCAACCGGACCCTAACGGACTTAATAGCTATTAACGAGTCCTAGACGTAAGCCAATAAGCTAAGCCGTAGGACCCATAGCTTATTTATAAGCTCAATGAGCTTATTAATAATGCAACAAGCTTAGTAGAAACCAATATGGACCTTTGCATGCTTTAAAGACCAAACAGACCTAAAACAGGCTTAACGGCTCATTACCGTGAACCACCAAGAGCCATAAGCCACAAATAAGCTTTGGTAGCTTGTTTGTGAGCTTAAGCAGGTTTTGAAGCTTATACTAACCCTAGACAAGCTAAAGGACCCAAATGGACTAAGCCCAAACCCTTAAAGCACTTAACGGGCTCACATCAGGCCCAACAAGCCCGTTAACGAGATTAAGTGCTTATTTAATAATCCATGAAATGAAGACAACTTAATCAGACCTAAATAAGCCTAATGAGTCTAGAAAATAAGTTGTATAACCTAAGAAACCCTTTTTGCAAACTTTCAGTTAAGGTTGTTGGGCCAACGAGCCCAATAAGCTCAAAATAAGCTCATCTGAGCTTATTAATAAGCCAAACAGATTTGTGTAGCTTAAATAAGCTTAACAAATGCTTTAGTGATTTTTAAAACTTAATCAGACCTCTGAAACACTTATTGGACCTTAACGGGCCCAATAAGGTCCATTAAGCCAAAATAAGCTCTCCCGAGCTTATTTATAAGCTGGGACAACTTATATGGCTTATTGGAGCTTAATGAAATCTAATGTCGCTTGTTGGAACTTAATTGGAGTTAAAATACGATTTTTACAAGTTAAGGGACTAAATGTGTCAATTTAGAAACTTGAGGATTTAAAACTGCCAATTCACTATTCTAGTAAATTGAGGGACTATTTATGACACTCCTGAAACTTAAGGGGGCTGTTGGAGCATATAAGGACTTAAAGTGTAAACTTTGTAAAGTTGAAGGACTAAACATGTACAAGTGAAAACTTAAGGGTCTAAAGTGTAAATGTTACATTTTCATAAACTAGAGGGACTGTTTTGTAAATTATAGAAAACCTAAGGGTATTTTATAAACGAAAGTGATTTTTGTAAACACTTAACGAATCGGACGAGTTATATATTTATCATATATTATAACAAGTTAAACCACGACTTAATAAATATGGATATTTATTAATAAACGTTTATACGTATACTAGAACGTGTGAAATCATATACTTTTCCAAGATCCATAAGACGGATATAACTACATTACCCCTGTGCACCACCACACAAGTGATAACAATATATATATAAACTAGCTATTTATTATAGTTTATACATTGAGTCTTTAGCCTAATTTGTAGACTAAGACTGGCCGTATTTACTTAGGTATTTGACGGTGTGATTCGTACTTGGATATATATTATCATTCATAGAGGACTACTTACTAAGGTGAGTTCATAGCCCCATGTTTTTACAATTTCTTAAATGATTTACATCTTTGGGGTGAGAACATGCTTGTTTTACAAATTGGACGCAAGTGTACATTTTATACAATGATTATGTGTTTGCCTAAGTAGCGATAACCCACTGAGCCCTTTATCATGAACTGTCAATTACTGGATTGTAAGCGCGAATGTTATGAGTAGATCTATTTGGGATTGACATCCCCGTTCGGGTGACTAGCTATCACCGGGAACGAACGTTATAACATGTCGGATTTGGGATGTTTCGGGTTAGAACATCATTCATGGGCATTATTGGCAATTTATTGCATTCATACATGTCGAGCTTCAGTGTCATGAGCTTAGGAAAACGTAATTACTTTTTATGATGTTTGCATTTGTTGCTTAATCATACACTTGGAAATCTTGCGGTCCTACTATTGATTTACATAAACCTATGAATTCACCAACTTTATGTTGATATTTTAAGCATGTTTTCTCAGGTCAATAAGGCACGGGGTGCTCAGATACATTGGGGGTCACTCTTTGGAAAGAGTCAGTACTAAAGATTTGGGCGTATTACATTTTGGGAACATTTGTTATAAACCGAAATCTTTACTTATATTGTCGAACAATTTGAAGCCATGAGCTTATGTAATGAACAAGCATTTTGTTAATCCAATGTATCTTTTTAAAATGACACGTTAGTGGTCGTTCTCATATCTTGTGCTATTGATCTATGAAGTAACGCCCTCGGATATACATTATATTCCGCTGCTACCTAGATTTGGGGGTGTTACATTTTTTGAAATGGTTATATAAACAACCTAATGTGTTAATTCATTTCATTCGTGTTTACTTTCATTTTTATAAATTCGCATAAAAGAGATGGCAGTGAAAAATGAAAAAATGATGACGATGATCTTGAGGTTGGTTTTCTTTACATTCGTGTTCAGTTACGTTTTGTGACGCTTTGTATTGTTTTTTTATAGCGTATAATGAACTAATGGCCTCATGTATGATTCATACTTTTTGCAACGGAAATTCATTTTCTTTTCGTTAATTGTTGATATCTCTCAGGATGGATATGAATGTTTTTTTTCAACTATTACTTATGTAATTTTTCTTCAAAATATATATTGATTTGATTCAGACAAGTGACAATTTACTTCCGTTGACTTTGGTCACTGAAATTGATGAAATCAAGGTTTTCAATGTGACTGAGGTAGATATCTTAAAGGAGGTATAACAAGCAGTAACACAATACTTAATTTGTTTGTTGTCATCATATCTTTTGAATACTGACATCATCTTGGTTATTAACGTCTGGTACTCTTGTTATACATTTTACTTCAAATTGTGATTTGTGATTGATCCTGTTAATAATTTGTTTGCAGGTTAAGGCTCGATTAGCACGACACAAAAACCTGTTTACGACTGTGATGTCAGCCATAGGAGAGGAGCAGGTGTGCGGTTTTAAGGTCATGAACCCAATCTGAAAACCGTTTGGGGAATAGGCAGAAACTTTTTTCTATTGTCATATATGTAGTCCATTTGGGCTACGACCACTGGTTTCATGTACATTGGTAATCAGAAGAATCATGTTTGTTTAATTGATTAGAGATGTTTGAAGCCTAAAACTATATTGTATCAATTTGTTGCATGTAGGCAATGACATTACAGCATGTGAATGTACTTTTTACATCGTTTCTGGAAAGTTACACATGTTAGATAATGTAGCATTAAGGATGCGTTTGTATTAGAAATCACAAACTTATATTGATTTTTTTTTGCAGTGGCAAAACTAAGGATTGCATCATTGTGGTAAATTCCAGACTATAAATTGTTTTCAATTAAGGAGTAGTAGATCGCTTTTAGAGGACATTCACGGTTAGGAAATCCTTTTTGTGCTAGGTGCATATATATACAAGTATACAACAGATGAATCATGCATGCTTGAATAATACTATGTATTTATTATTTAACATTCAAAATGATAAAGGGTATTGATATTTCCACGGATGCTTTTGATACATCCACGACAAACTATAGTGTAAGTTTTGTTTTATGCCGCCACTTACTTAACCCATTGTTACTATCTCTCCCTAACACTCGTCTCATGGTCTAAGCTATTTTTTTTGTCGCTAAACAAATTCACGTTAAAAACATTGAAATCAATTAACATGCATGTTGTTCTACTATTGAATTCATTTAGTGCTTTTTGCGTAGGTGCATTTTTATTCAGGAACATTCATGCTTGGAATCCTTGATGTAAACGCTTTAAGTCAACAAGAAGTAGCTGTAATCGCAACTTCGATCACTACGGATGCGTTTGTATTAGAAATCACAAACTTATATTGATTTTTTTTGCAATGGCAACCGATATTGATAAGACAAATCTCTTGGTAATCGCCATTATCCATTCGAAACATGAAAGTGTATGGCTGAAACCAATAACCAAGTTTTCACACCAAACATATACATGGATTATTATTCGCTAATCTCATGTATTTAAAGAACGAAGACGTACTATATCACATCAGACTGATCTCTGTGGATGTATCAATTTTGATACAATGTTCTAAAAAATAATTTTGATGGCAACATAAATCTGTGCATCATAAATCTAAAACCTCTTTTTCTATTGTAAATTGTAGTTTTATAAATGAGAATAAAATGTTCTAAAAAATAATTTTGCAATAAGAGAGCATAAAAATTAAAATAGTAAAAAGTCCACATGTTAAACAATTGCAATCTTTCACGTGTTCTGGTTTGCCTTGAAAAAGATGCGAAACAGTGAGACGAGAGTGTTTAGAAGATAATGGGGAAAAATCGGTATGTGTTGGGGTATAAAATGTAATTTTACCACTAATTTTTTGTCGATGTCCTATCAAAAGCCATCCGAGGAGATATCATGGCCTATGATAGAAACTAAAGCTCATTCATTGTTACAGGAACACACTTCATACTTTATTTTGTACTTTTACAAGAATATGAGCAAAGTAAAGAAATCTTAAATTGTTATCGCTCTATGGCTCTTATGCATGTCGGTTTATAGGTTTGTTGTAAGTCGACAGCGGTTCATTGTTCCTCATTTTTTCTATAGGGTGAAGGGAAATCTTAAAAATATGTATATTTTTTTGACAACTACTTCATATCGAATCTCATAAAACAACATACGCATTAGTAAATAATGAACAAATATATAATTTTGACATGGAAATGACAATGGTATTACTTGAGGCTGTTTTTACCAGCTTTGGGTATTTTTGTCAAAAACTTTACACTCATGCCGCTATGCGCGACGCTTGGCTATTAGATACAATGCTTCAATCTCAATCGACTAATGCTGCTTAAAATAACATTATCAGGAAACACACAAAACAGTGACCACAATATAGCGTATCGTGAATTGTCTGCCGCTAGAAATTTCCGTTGCTATGCACGGGTACTCGCCTAGTTAAATTAAAGAGCACAAAATTTTAAAAAATATGGTGAAATTAAATCTATAAAAAAAATAATAATAATTTTTAATTTAAAAATAAAGGTGATTTTTTAATTAAGAAGTGACACATGTCACCCTAAGATGTAGTTTCTAAAATAAGATATATGGTCAAGATTACATATCTTTATATTTTCATTAAAATGAGTTTAAAAGTGCGAATTTTTCAACCTTTTTAAAAATAAAATGTCTTAAATACTTTATAATATAGTAGTGAAGTAGTGCTTTACGCAACATGCCTAATTATTTTTTAGGTCAATTTCAAATATACCCAATCAAAACATCATAATGACATATTTACCCAAAATATGTTTTAAATGCATTGTACATCATGCATTTAAAACTTGTATTTTTTGTATATATGGCATTTTGATGTTTAGTTTGGGTATATATGAAATTATCCCTTATTTTTTTGGCCATGCTAGGCGCTAGTAATGACTTTGTTTTGATGTAGCTTATGCTTTTATTTGGGTATTTATTATTTGCTTGGTTACATTTATGTTTTATTTGTGAAAACTTGCTTTTTCCAGATGCGTATATTTATATGAATCTTTCTTAAAAATGCATAATACACAAATCATTCTCCGTTTTTGCCTTTTTTAAAATATCCGTAAATTTCACGGATCTTTTAGCTAGTGTGTTATGTAAAGCATTTTATGAAGATTTAACGATTTACATTATAGTAGATATATGTTTATAATTTTCAAAAGTCTAAAGATAATTGATGTGGCATTTTATAAACCTTTTATAAAAGTTTATCATAGTAAATATTCTAACAAGTGCTTGTTTTGCCAAAAAGAAAAAAAACTATTAGATTAGTTCCTAAGCCTTTCAGACTCTCAATAGATTTAAATATAAAATACCCTAAGTGTTGTCTAGCTGAAGACAATTCAGCTTTATTTCTTCAGGTACTTAGAAGATCAAGCAGCATCTTCACTTCAGTTTATGTGGCAGTTCAAAAACTGAAGAAGACCTTAGCAAGAGCTTCAGTTCAGCTTGGCTGGCAATTTCAAGCTAAACGATGTTAATCTCGTATTAGAAGCTGAAACGAAATATTTCACTTCTACAAGGTTTACAAGGCGGAAAAAAGATTGCTTTATATCAAAAGAAATAAAGCATATCTCCTTGTGAATGAATACTTCTAAAGTTGGTATAGAAGTACAACAATTTTCTTTAAAAGACTGTACTTAGTACCTTAAAGCATGTGTGCATTAAATGGTATCTTAACCACATATCTAATGCATGACATGTGTCCTATGTATCCCAATGTAAACCCTAATTCCTTATCTATAAAAGGAATGTGATTTAGGAGTAAATGTTATCTCTTCCAATTAATATGAGATACATTGAAGAGCATTTACTCCCAAAACAAACTTTAAGAACCACTAGAGCTGAAGCTCAAGTGTTGTGGTTAAATAGTTTGTACTTAAACTTGTAACTTAGGTTTGAGTTTAAGTTAGATGAGATCACCACCAATTGTCATTCAACCACTTTGATATTTCGCAAGCAAAGTGTGTCATAGATTCTTTATTTGATTCTAATAAGAACCTATACGTTAAAAAGTTATTTGTCTGTGTTTTAACTTGTTCTTTATATTGTTTACATATTTGTTTAAAACATACACTTTGTTGCCATGGAATGTGACTAGCTTAACTTGATAAACCTATTATCACATTCAAGGGGACCAACAAGTGGTATCAAAGCAATTTGATTTATAAAACCTTTTCAAAAGCTTTTTATAAAACTGCTCAAAAAGATTTTTAAAATCAAGATCCATAAAAATGACAGCAGAAGTACCACAAACTTTTGAATATAGAGATGGCCAGTTAAATGTTGCTCCTATGCTTGAGGTGGAAAATTTCACCAATTGGAAGAAAAGGTTTATGTGTCACATCATTGGCATTGAACCCCATTTCAAAAGCATTATTCAAAGTGGTCCTTATATCCCAATGACTTGCTGGTAATAGAAAACCAAAGTCTCATTGGACAGGTGATGAAAGAAAAGCTGCTAACTTAGACCATCGACTTAAAAGTCTCATCATGTCTGTCCTACCAAACGACCAAATGAATTCTGTTATCAATTGTGAAACAGCAATGGCTATTTAGGAAGACCTGATACTATATCATGTGGGCCCCTTTTATGTTAAAAAGAGTAGGGTCATGGACCTAAAGTTGTGTTACAATACCTTTAAATTCAAAGAAGGTGAAACTCTAACACAAATTTTCACCAGATATAAAGCTTTGATGAATGAACTAGTAAATGATGGTGTTACACTTTTAAAGCTTGAGATAAAGAGTGGCTTCATAAATGGGTTACCAAAGAAGTGGTTAAGTTTCTGCCAAAGTATTAGAAACACTAACCATGTTAAAGATTCTGACGTTGCTTCTCTATTTGGCAAACTCAAGTATGAAGAAAATCTCACAGACAATATTATAAGACTGAAAAGAAAAAATCTCTTGCCGCTGCAACACCCTTGTCAACTGCTTTTATCTCTACCTCGATTATCCAGGACTTTCAAGATAGTCCTAATGATGAAGAGGATACAAGAAGCAGTCTAGAATACATGAATGACCTTGAAGAGGAATTTCATGAAAGAGCTCTTTTAGCCAAATCTAGAAGGTTCTTCAAAAAGGGTACCCAAAGGTTCAGTGGTGTAAAGGCAACTGACCAAACTCAATGCCACAAATGTAGAAGGAATGGTCACTTTTCAAAACAATTCCCAACCAAAGTTCTTCAATTCCTCTCAACAAAAACCCGAACTGAGGCCCTCCAAAGACTTTGAATCCAAATACAACAAATTCAAGGCTAAGCTGGCCCTCCTCAGTTCTGGTACTTCAACATCCAAATCCTCAATGGTCAAGAACAAAGGTCTTGTTGCTGAAGCTTATGAATGAGATGAAGAAGATGTGTCATTTGATGACAATGAAATGGTTGAAGTAGAGGTACTACCTTTATGTCTTTACATTTTATCATTTTATGTGTTTATGTGTTCTATTTAGCAATATCACCATTTAGGGTTTTAAACATGTTAAAGGGATTCTTACTTGTGATTATGATTTTTAACACTTTTTCATATGAACTTGTGATCTTGGAATATATAATATATATGACATAAGTATATTATGAGTTATAAAGGAATTGTGGTAATTATTTAGTTGAAAAGTATAGAAAGTAAGTTATAAAAACAAAGTTATACGAGTGTACCTATTTATTTCAATGGACCTGTATGTCGACTTTTGAAAACACTATAAATATGTATTAGAAAAGATAGACACCATGACGTTTCCAAATATATAGAGTACTTGAACAACGCCTATAATGAAAAAAAGATACGATAAAAAAATACGATTTTACGTTAATACGGGTGTTATAAAACTATTTTTATAAAAGTTACTATTCATGACAGAAACTTTTATATTTTTAAACTTCATAAATCAATAAAACTTTCAATTACGAGAACATGCTCGAAAGAATCCTACAAACGGAAACTATAAGAATAAAATACGACGTTTAACGGTTTTACGATAACGAAAATAAAAAAAAATTAGGGTCTGGTAGTGAAACAGTAACAGTTACTGTTCACCAGAAGGTCAAAAGTCAAAAATGAAAATTTATGTATAACTCCGCTAATACGAAAGCGTGGGCATAAAAAACTTTAAAATCGGGCCTTAAAACGCGAAAGTTATGCTAGTTTATACTAAACAGTAATTATAGAACGTTTTTAACTTTATTAAACAAATTTTACCAAAACAATTTGATGGTGATTGAGCTATATAGAACCTCATAGTGAGTATTAGTTTATCAAGTACTATATTACTAGGGAGATTCATAATGAGCCTCTTCGGGGTGGGTATCGACGGGTTGTTGGATTTACCATTTAAAAGTGTCCCTAGCTCCTCAGTGTGTCTCGACATGACCTCTTAATGATGAGTAGGGCCTGATCTATATATGATGAGCTAGACGACCTAAAAGAATCAACGTGGTTTATACTTATACGACCTATATTGGATAGGTTGCCAATTCGATCGAAGCGTGACGCATTTGTCTATGGTGAATACTTGTTGAGTACCATTCACTCAAGGGAGTGTCATAGCCCTACCTTTTCTCGTTTAATGGTTTTCTTTAAACTGTTTTCGGGGTGGAGAATACGTGCTCGTTTACTACATAAAGCTATTGATTTCTACTACGAAGCGGACATGATTTATTTTTACTAAAGCTAGGATTTGTTTACTACATGATTTGAGATCGGAATACCTATATATTTGAAACCGTAATTTAGACATGATTGTTTTTACTACGACACAAGTTTTTTCAAGTGTAAGCTATCCAGATTACTGCCTGATTATTAATGCCTAAGTTACCTTATTGCCGTGAAGTCCCTACTTATCATGAACCGTTAATTGCTATTATAGTGAGCGCTGGTGTTGTGGATAGATCTATCGGGATTGACAATCCCCACCCTTACTTGGGTCACTAGTTTGATCGGGTGCATTTAACATTGAGAGGTGTCCGGGTGTTGGCAAGCATCCTATATTCTGATTGGGGCAAAAATCTAGTTAAGCTTCGTGCATGACTTGTGGCAATAATATATATTTAGACTTGTAATGTGTTTTCCCCTTGTCTACATTACTTGTTTTGGACTTCGGAATATGTACTTAGTCCACCATTACTTCGATCTTGTGGTCCACTTTTAAATACTTCCTGATTTATTGAATCACTTCTTGGATTTTGGAAATAATATACTTGAATGTTGAAACACTATTTTCTGGCTGAATATTACTTAAATTATTTCTACACGCTTTTACTTAAACCTATGAATTCACCAACATTATTGTTGACGGTTTAACATGTATTTTCAGGTTACTATTTTGCTAGTGGAGCATTGGGAGCATTCGAGTCGCGCGGATATATTTTTGAAGACTTAATAACTTGTATACCATTCGACAAACGTTTTTAAAAAAATGTTTCTATTGCATTATAAATGAGATCCTTTGTAAACTCTGATTTTAATATAACGAATGTGAAATTTATTTAAACGTCTCTTTGAGGTTGTTTTCTGTGACTTGTGTTTTGTGCCCTGAAGTAGCACCCCAATGTTACCATTCCGCTGCGTTGTCCTAATTTTTGGGGGTGTTAAAGATGGTATCAGAGCTGAAGTCATAGATAACTATGTCGTTTTCAAAACCTAGACTATGACCATGTTTTTCAAAATATAGAGTTTTTCCTTGTTTTATCCGATATCCGCGCGCGCTTGCTCCCAGGTAACTTATAAGCTCTCTTTTGCCTCTTTACTACTATTACATGGGTAACGAGTATTTAATACTTGCTTATGATTTCGTTCTCTTACGTCTATCATATGACTTCTTACTATTTACCTTATATCGGTCATATATATAAATATTGACCACCTCGACTATTGCGTACTTCCTGATTTCTCATTTGCTTTCTTGAGCACCAATACTGGTATTATATAAGAATACCCATATATATATGAGCTACTTTTTTTTTTCTCTTACACGATACCATCATTCATTTATGCCATGAGGCTTTTCATTTCGCCAATGTTACTTTAAATCTCTATCTTTATTATACAAGTCATTTCTCTCTCTCAAATCTCATTTAAAACGAGAAAGTTACGCCAGTTTTACTAAAGTATACTCATAAACGTTTTTACTTTATAAATATGATTTCACTAAAACGATTAGATGGTGATGTTATGACAAAAATGAGCATCGCATTTGTCAAGAAACAATTTTCTATTTGCATCAAGTTTTGTGTGAGTATTCATAAAACGCGTTTACTTCTGGAAATCGAATCAGTAACCGTAGCAACTAAGCAGACCTTCACTCCACCTTACTATATAAAGTCGACATCATCAAAAAAAAAGTGTTACAACTGACACGTTAAGCTGAAGGGAACAAATAAGCCCACTAGGAGCCGAGCCTTGGTCGCAACAATAAATATTAAACCAACATCACAAATCTTGAAACACCCAAGTTAAATCAATTTAGAAGGGAAATGCAAACGAGTTACCAAGCGTGGTAACGAAATTATCGAAAGGCATAAATAAAAATAACAAAAAGATTTATTGCCACAACATCCATTTATTATCTTAGAAATAAGATTACATAAGAACATAAAGGAAATACAAGTTTTATTACAACCCTCCCCTAATATCTATTCCTTCCAAAAGAGATCTGCGCCGATTGCAAGAACGATGAGGGGCACGAGAATTGCTAGAATAAAGGCCAAATACTGAAATCCTTCTTCGTATGGGAAGTAGGCAAGATAAATGCCGAGTGCTATCGCGGTCGCCATCGCCAAGATCGTGATGATGTGCAACATTTTTGAGGATTGGATAAGAGAAAATGTAAGTGAAAGATTAAGTGTTGTATGGAGAAAATTTTGTATAAAAAGAGGGAAAGTAACCGTTGGGGGTTACTGTTCACCGCTGTTCAAATAATAATAACAATAATAATAATAATAATAATAATTGTAAAAAGTATCTACACCTCTTCATCAACATCATTCCGGAAGAAATATCCGCATCTTTTCTCCGAACCCGTACTTTCCTCAAGTGCCGCAACTTGAGCCTTGAGGACAAGGCTCTTCTAACCGGAGGAGACTGTAACATTCCGTATTTTCAGGTCATTTACGACGTCATCTATTTTACTAATTTTTTTTTCTCGTACGCGTTTACTTTTAATTCTCATTATATAGTGAAATCGCGTAAACTAAAAATCAACAATTAACGTAAACGGACACCAAACGAATTAAATTTTTCGTCAAGCAAGCAATGTATTATTTTTACGAAAGTAATAATCAACTTTTTATATTTTATTTTTATTGGTTGCGTAAAACGTTTACGTTTCGCAATTTAATACATTTAGGTATACCCGGAAGCACCAAAACTTTTTCTACGCTTCAACAAATACCCACTTTTATACCCAATACATAAAAATTACAAAAATATATCATACATATGCATTCATAGCCGGATTTGGACTCAAAAATGCAAAGAAAATATCATAGAGAACACATCTCCTTATTTTCATGAGATTATGTCTCATTTAGGGAACATTCAACCCTTAGTCTCCAAGTTTTGACCAAAGACCAAGACTAGGACTTCCTTAAGACCCTCCCTATGTCTCCTTGACTAGTCCTACACATGTATTACTTATACAATGCAAGAGATAGAAAAACATAACACATAACACTTAGAAAAAAAGATCAAAACTCTTCCCTTTTTCTCCTTTGAAGCCCACGGCTCAAAACACTCTTCCCACTCAATCCATACAAATTTTTCTACCACTTATACAATCATACACACAACATATCTAAGACCTACTAAGATGGTTTGAAGGTTAGGTTAAGTATTTTCAAGTGTTGAAGCAAAGAAAGTGAAATTAGGGTTCTTGGAAAAATTAAGGGTCCAAATCTTGCAAGCTTGGTTTAAAAATCTAAACAAGGGTTTAGATTATATTTCTCATCATATTACATCACCATAAGGTTATCTAAAACCCTTTATGTCTTTACATTTATCATTTTATGTGTATATAAGTTCTATGTAGTGAAATCACCATTAGGTTACTTTTAAACATGTAAAACATATTTCTGCTTGTGATTATAATTTTGTACACCTATTCATGTGTTATGTGGTTGAATAAATCATGGACTAGAGACCCTAAGGATGTAAGACATGTGATAATAAATGTTATAATGGACTAATAACAAAGTGGTTAAACTAAAAAGTTATAAAAACTAGTTTTAAACATATTTTTCTAAAAATATTCAAAAGTTGCTGTTTTAATTCGAAAAATAAAGCCTTCATTTTATATTTTTATAAAATACTACATGTCATGACGATTCCAAAATGATAAGAAACTCGAAAAACCGATTTATAACGAAAAAGATACGACGATTTCAAGTTTACGTTAAATATATATACTTTTATAAAACTATTTTTATAAAAGTTACTATTCACCACAGAAACTTATATTTTTAAAACATCAATAAATCGATAAAACTATTAAATACGAAGACGTGCTCGAAAGAATCGCTAAAAACGGAGTTAAAACGAATAAGTTACGACATTTACGAGATTTACGATAACTAAATCTATAAAAATAAATATATAAAAATAAATATATAACTGTTATGAACAGTAAAATCACTATTCATCAGAAAAACTCAAATTTTGAAAATGTTATATTTTGATAACTCGTCTTAATACGAAGGCGTGGACATAAGAAACGAAAGAAACGGACTTAAAACGAGAAAGTTACGCCAGTTTTACTAAAGTATACTTATAAACGTTTTTACTTTATAAATATGATTTCACTAAAACGATTAGATGGTGATGTAGCTATATAGAATTATATGTGGTATTAGTTAATCAAAGTACTATATTACTAGGGAGTTTCATAATGAGGCCTCTTCGGGGTGGCGTATCGACGAGTTGTTGGATTTACGATTTAAAGTGTCCTAGCTCCTCATACGTCACTACATGACCTCTTAATTATGATAGCCCGAACGATAGTATGATGAGCTATACGACCTATAAATAATCAAAGTGTTTAGTACTTATACGACCTATATTGTATTAGGTTGCATTCGATCGTAAGCGTGACGCATTTTCTATTGTGAATACTTGTTGATTACCATTCACTCGAGGTGAGTTCGTAGCCCCTTTTTCTACTACTTGCTTTATTAAATACGGGGGAGATTACATGCTTAATTTATTGGGACACAAGTGTTTTCAAAACTGTATGCTATTTACTGATTACATTATTGCCTAAGTTACCGTATTGCCATTTAAGTCCCCTTTTATCATGAACCGTTAAATACCTGTTGGGTATACGCTAGTGTTATGGATAGATCTATCGGGACTGACCATCCCCGTCTGGGCTGTGGTTTCTAGTTGACCATTGACGCATTTAACATTTGAAGAAAATTCGTAGGATGTTTTTGTAACATCTGTATCCGTGTTGGGGCACAAACCTCGAGTACTTAGGTTTGATTAAGTTTTATTATGTTAAGGGTCGGTGTCTGAGCTTAGGGGCCATAATACAAAGTGTTGGACATTGGAATGTGTTTTTCATAGTCGTACTATTACTTAAATCTTGTGGTCCACGCTATTTCCTGATAAACCTATGAATAACACTCAACAATTTGTTGACGGTTTTAGCAAGTTTTTAATCTCGGTGTGCTGAGTATAAGCTTGGATGGGAGGCCGAGACTGATAAATTAGTAGGGATTCTGATTTCTTAAATTCAATGAAACTTTTGTCTTATAAAATCTAAGTCTTTTAACAAAACTATGGGACCTAACGTGAAAACTCTGACTCTTTTGTAATCACAATCGAATGAAACTTATTTTTAACGTCCCATTTAAGGACCGTTTTATATCTTGATTTTATGTACTTTGACTGAGCACCTCATTGTTACCTTTCCGCTGCGACCTGATTTTGGGGGTGTTACAGATGGTACCAGAGCCAAGGTTATAGGGAACTGGGTCATTTTTCAAAACCTAGTCTATAACCACAAAGTTTAAAGATTTTCTTTTCTTTCATTTTTAAAAATGCAAAATCCGTCATCGCTTATCCGATATCCACGCGCGCGTATTTCTGATCCTTACTTACTTTTCCGATTGTCATTATTGCATTATATATAATCTAATATATAATACTTGGTTTTAAATTCGATCTCTTACTTCATCTTTTTGACATATCAATATCTATTTCTATCGATCAATTATATAAATATCGACTATCCTGATTAATTTATGATATCAATGCTTAGACTTTATCCCTTTAGGAATTCTCGCTTAAATTTCTGTTGTACTTCCGCTTAAATTTATGTTGTACTTTCGCTTTAATTTCTGTTGTACTGAATGATTTCAAGTATCTATCAAATTAACATATTATGAAACGCATTCTACTTTAACTCTCTATAAGTTTTTATACAAATCACTCCCACAATTATTAGGAAATTATAACACAATTTATGACGAAAATGAGCATCGCATCGTTAGCCCTCAAATATACATAGCCTGATCAACTATGTATAATTCAGGAAGGACCATGCCCATGCTGAGAGTAGTCACCTTAAAAACTTCTTGTCAAGAAACAATTTTCTATTTGCATCAAGTTTTGTGTGAGTATTCATAAAACGCGTTTACTTCTGGAAATCGAATCAGTAACCGTAGCAACTAAGCAGACCTTCACTCCACCTTACTATATAAAGTCGACATCATCAAAAAAAAAGTGTTACAACTGACACGTTAAGCTGAAGGGAACAAATAAGCCCACTAGGAGCCGAGCCTTGGTCGCAACAATAAATATTAAACCAACATCACAAATCTTGAAACACCCAAGTTAAATCAATTTAGAAGGGAAATGCAAACGAGTTACCAAGCGTGGTAACGAAATTATCGAAAGGCATAAATAAAAGTAACAAAAAGATTTATTGCCACAACATCCATTTATTATCTTAGAAATAAGATTACATAAGAACATAAAGGAAATACAAGTTTTATTACAACCCTCCCCTAATATCTATTCCTTCCAAAAGAGATCTGCGCCGATTGCAAGAACGATGAGGGGCACGAGAATTGCTAGAATAAAGGCCAAATACTGAAATCCTTCTTCGTATGGGAAGTAGGCAAGATAAATGCCGAGTGCTATCACGGTCGCCATTTCCAAGATCGTGATGATGTGCAACATTTTTGAGGATTGAATAAGAGAAAATGTAAGTGAATGATTAAGTGTTGTATAGAGAAATGGAAGAGAAAATTTTGTATAAAAAGAGGGAAAGTAATCGTTGGGGGTTACTGTTCACCGACCGTTGGGACACTGTTCAAAAAATAATAATAATAATAATAATAATAATAATAATAATAATAGTTAAAAGTATCTACACCTCTTCATCAACATCATTCCGGAAGAAATATCCGCGTCTTTTCTCCGAACCCGTACTTTCCTCAAGTGCCGCAACTTGAGCCTTGAGGACAAGGCTCTTCTAACCGAAAGAGACTGTAACATTCCGTATTTTTAGGTCATTTATGACATCATCTATTTTACTCATTTTTTTTCTCGTACGCGTTTACTTTTAATTCTCATTATATAATGAAATCGCGTAAACTAAAAATCAACAATTAACATAAACGGACACCAAACGAATTAAAGTTTTCATCAAACAAGCAATATATTATTTTTACGAAAGTAATAATCAACTTTTTATATTTTATTTTTATTGGTTGCGTAAAACGTTTACGTTTCGCAATTTAATACATTTAGGTATACCCGAAAGCACCAAAACTTTTTCTACGCTTCAACAAATACCCACTTTAATACCCAATATATAAAAATTATAAAAATATATCATACATATGCATTCATAGCCGGATTTGGACACAAAAATGCAAAGAAAATATCATATAGAACACATCTCCTTATTTTCATGAGATTATGTCTCATTTAGGGAACATTCAACCCTTACTCTCCAAATTTTGACCAAAGACCAAGACTAGGACTTTCTTAAGACCCTCCCTATGTCTCCTTGACTAGTCCTACACATGTATTACTTATACAATGCAAGAGATAGAAAAACATAACACATAACACTTAGAAAAAAAAAGATCAAAACTCTCCCTTTTCCTCCCTAGCTCACGGCTCAAAACCCTCAATACACACAACCCATATAAATTTTTCTATCACTTATACAAGAATACACACAACATATCTAAGACCTACTAAGATGGTTTGAAGGTTAGGTTAAGTATTTTCAAGTGTTGAAGCAAAGAAAGTGAAATTAGGGTTTCTTGAGAAATTAAGGTTTCTAATCTTGCAAGCTTGGTTTAAAAATCTAAACAAGGGTTTAGATTATATTTCTCATCATTATTCATCACCATAAGGTTATCTAAAACCCTTTATGTCTTTACATTCATCATTTTATGCATATATGAGTTTTATATAGTAAATCACCACTTAGGATATGTTTAACTTGTAAAAGTGAATTTTTCTTGTAAACATGATTTTATGAACTTGTACACATGTTATATGGATATAAATATGGATCATGAACTTTATAATATGTAAGACAAGTATATAATAAGTATTGGATAACTTGTGGTATTTATTAAGTTGAAAAGTATAGAAAACAAGTTATAAAAATGAGTACCCCTAAAGATTTCAAAAGGGGCTGTTGGATTTCGTGTTTTAGGAAAAATAATGCCTTCGAATTTTTATTTTTATAATATACTACTTGTCATTATGATTTCCCAAAATGATAAGAAAATCGAAAAACCCGTTTTATAACGAAAAAGATACTGATGCATTTCATCGTTTTCGGTTAAATTTATACTCTTATAAAAACTATTTTTACAAAAGTACTATTCACCACAGATAACTTATACTTTTAAAACATCAATAAATCAATAAAACTTTTAAATACGAAGACGTACTTGCTAAAAACGGAGTTAAAACGAATAAGTTACGACATTTACGAGATTTACGATAACTAAATCTATAAAAATAAATATATAACTGTTATGAACAGTAAAAATCACTATTCATCAGAAAACTCAGATTTTGAAAATGTTATATTTTGATAACTCGTCTTAATACGAAGGCGTGGACGTAAGAAACGAAAGAAACGGACTTAAAACGAGAAAGTTACGCCAGTTTTACTAAAGTATACTTATAAACGTTTTTACTTTATAAATATGATTTCACTAAAACGATTAGATGGTGATGTAGCTATATAGAATTATATGTGGTATTAGTTAATCAAAGTACTATATTACTAGGGAGTTTCATAATGAGGCCTCTTCGGGGTGGCGTATCGACGAGTTGTTGGATTTACGATTTAAAGTGTCCTAGCTCCTCATACGTCACTACATGACCTCTTAATTATGATAGCCCGAACGATAGTATGATGAGCTATACGACCTATAAATAATCAAAGTGTTTAGTACTTATACGACCTATATTGGATTAGGTTGCATTCGATCGTAAGCGTGACGCATTTTCTATTGTGAATACTTGTTGATTACCATTCACTCAAGGTGAGTTCGTAGCCCCTTTTTCTACTACTTGCTTTATTAAATACGGGGGAGATTACATGCTTGATTTCTTTGGACACAAGTGTTTTCAAAACTGTATGCTATTTCCTGATTACATTATTGCCTAAGTTACCGTATTGCCATTTAAGTCCCCTTTTATCATGAACCGTTAATTACCTGCTGGGTATACGCTAGTGTTATGGATAGATCTATCGGGACTGACCATCCCCGTCTAGGCTGTGGTTTCTAGTTGACCATTGACGCATTTAACATTTGAAGAAAATTCGTAGGATGTTTGGCAACATCTGTATTGAGAAAATTCGTAGGATGTTTTTGTAACATCTGTATCCGTGTTGGGGCACAAACCTCGAGTACTGGTTTGATTACAGTTTATTACGTTAAGGTTCGGTGTCATGAGCTTAGGGCAATAATACATGTTTTAGACTATTGAATGTGTTTCATAGTATACTATTACTTAGATCTTGTGGTCCACGCTATTTCCTGATAAACCTATGAATTCACTCAACAATTTTGTTGACGTTTTAGCATGTTTTAATCTCAGGTGCTGAGGCATAAGCTTGGATGGAAGCCGTGACGGATATCTATTAGAGGGATTCTGATTTCTTAAATTCAATGAAATTTTTGTCTTATAAAATCTTAATGTCTTTTTATCAAAACTATGGGACCTAACATGAAAACTCTGATCTTTTGTAATGACATTGAATGAATCTTATTTTTAACGTCCATTTAAGGTCGTTTTCTATATCTTGATTTTTGTACTTTGACGTAGCACCCCATTGTTACCTTTCCGCTGCGACCTGATTTTGGGGGTGTTACAGTAACTTAGTACTTAGTATGGGCAACCTAGCTTGCCATATGGATGATCTTTCAATTTTATCATCCTAAACTAATGTTTGCATGCACCTTGATACATTTTAGTAATGCTTAATATATTATACATGCTTATGAACATGTCAATTTGTATGCTCTTTTGAATTGATCTTATAATGCATTGTACTACATGTTTGATCGCTATGGCTTAAATAATTTTGGCTTGATTAATAATAGGATTTTTAGAAATATGTTAATCTAACAATTTTAGAAATTTCTGGAAAAAAAAATTTGTCTCCAGAAAACGACCCCCTTAAACACTGGGCGGCCCCCTTATATATGTGGGACCGCCAGTCCTTTAAGGGACCCCCACTATCTCATCTAGGCCTAGCTAATTTCTGCTTTTTGATAAACATACTTTGGAATCAAAATTTTCTAACATCATGCTTTACTACTTCTGTAACGCCCCTCTACGAGAAGGAGGCCGAAACATCATAATCATGGTGTCATATCAAAGCACAATAAAGGCATACAAACCTACAAGCGGGAAACCGGAATCAAACATCGGTCCCCTTCATAAAATAACTGTACATAACTGAAAAGAAAGTAATCTAAAGGTAGCTCTCATCCTAAGCTTAACCCTTTTCCTACCCAATGTTATGGACTTTGATTTTAGGTGATGATTCTACCCATGACTTTGAGATTGTTGGCTTCGGGTGATGATTCTACCCATGAATGTAAGGCTTCGGGACTTGGATCGTGGTATACGTTCCGTCCTAGATTTGGTTGTTTTGGATGAATTACATGTTAGCCTGTATAATAGTCAGCTTAATTGTCCTGCCATGTTTTATTTTTATTAAACACGGTAATTGAATTAAAGTTTAAATTGTGTGTTGTAAAACTATGACTCTCGCCAAACCATTGTGTTAACATTTTTTAAGCGTCATTTTCAGGACGAGCGTTATGAAGGTGTTGAGTTGATAAAAGGAGCTAGATGAGACCAGTAGGCTGACATTGGAAAGTTCTCATTGATTTTGTTTGTTATTGGTTTGCATGAATTTCTGAATGTTTTGTTTTTTTTGGTTCTGCGAGACTATTGACTTTGTATTGATGAATACCCCCTTTTTCATTAATTAAGACTGTCATTCTTTGTTCTTCGGTATAGTCATGACACATAGTATGTCTTTTAATATTTAGTTATGCATGTAGTATTCTCTCTTTGTTGACACTTGGTGTTTTGATGATATCCATGAGATACGGCCTCGTGTTTTTGCCATTATAGCGCGGTCTTTTTGTGACCTGATTGGTATCAGAAGCATTGGTTATAGAGGAAGTAGGTGGTTGAGCCTAGGACGATTAATCGGTGTCCTTCATATACATGCATTGGGGCATAAGTTGTTTAGTTTTAACTATTATATTTTCCCTAATTCTATTAGCTCTTATAATCTTATTTGTTACTTTTATTTAGCGATTTTGTCCTACTCATTATCTAATATAGGTATATTTTCTTTCCTTACTTTTTAAAGCTATGTCTTCCCCTTATCGTATGAATAAGAGTTTTTCATTAGGGAACCATTTTCCCAATTGGATTTAACGTTATAGAGATCCAAAAGATGAGCCAATTGAGAAGGAGCCTCTTATGGAACTAAAGGAGATAGGGTAGTTGATCGCTTGTCAAATACTCGTAGTAGGCCTGAACGCGGAGTTGGGTGCCTTGCGAAGGCAAGTCAAACCACAAGCGGAGGCCCAAACATTAAGTTTATTCCGTCTTTTACCTCGTCACGTTGCTATTGATGATTTCTTTCGAATATTTTGTATTTTAGAGGCGCTGCGAGACTTTTATACCTTTATGTCATTTCGATTTTATCTTTATATAAGTAAGTATTTCTTTGATAAAGCATCCTTTCTGTGTTATATTGGAGTGGTTTAAGATGTGCAATGATTAGGTATATGTGCATTTTATGTGCTTTATCATTGAGAGTGTCGTCTTGGATAGTAAGTATACGTATGAAAAGGATATGCAGTTATAATTTGATGGCCATCAAATTTTTAAGGCATCCACACAGTAGAAATTGTGACCATGATTGCATTGATCGGTGTTTGCTTGTTATTTGGTAGTGTAAAATGTTATATTGTGTGCGGTTGTAAAATGAATAGTTATGAAGTTAGTAAGTTTTCCTTTTATCTATCGCTTGCGGATACCCCGGATACCCGTTAATGCTATTATTACGATTATTGAGTTTGTTCGTCTACTCGATTATTCGCATGGATATATAACCCTCATTTTAGCATCCCTTGTTTGTACCATGACGGTATGGATGATCTAACTTTTCTACTTGGCATCTTGATGAATATTGGTTGTTCAGATCTGCTTCTTGGGATATTGGTACGTTCCATTGGTACTTTTGTTGTATTGATTACTCGTATAAGTATCAAAATTTTCTTTTAAGCACTAATTGTTCCTAACATATTAGTACGGATCATTGCTCCGTTCTTTATATATCCTTCGGTTTTCGTAACATGTTGCGGCATGTTAGTACCGATGTTTTTCTATGGTTTTTCTTTTGATCGTAAGTATGGATTAGTCTTTACGTTCTTCATTTGGTTCGTAATGTCTTCGTATGAATTTCTCTTGTGCATGTTTGCTTCACTATTATTCTGACTATATAGTTCATGGTACTTTCTTTCGTTTTCAAACAATACAATTATGTTAGAGTCTTTTACGGTTATTTTACTATTCTTTTGGTATTACGTGTCATTGTTTGAGTTAACCATATTTGGATATTCTGACGAATTACGAAAACCTTTTGAAGTATATCTTGATGGTGTGTGGGCGAAAAACTATTTTGAAATGATTTTATGAATAAAACACTCTTATGAAAATGTCTCTTTATTGTTTTTTTAAGAAAACTATGTTTACAATAAATTTTGAAACAATATGATCATTGGTTGACTGACAAAACTATTTTTTAGATAATATTTATGAATAAGATATGATAATATTTTATTTATATATGCTTGTTTTTGATAAATTTTATAATTATAAAAAGGATTTTTAAAGTAATTTTTATAGGTACGATGCGATACACCGTTAAATGATTGTCTCTGGATTATTATAAACGTTTTAACCTTATAAATATGATTTCACTAAAACAATTAGATGGTGATTAGCTATATAGAATTATACATGGAAGTAGTTATCCAATGTGATTAGTACTTATACGACCTATATTGGACCAGGTTGCATTCCGTCATTTCCGTGATGCATTTTCTGTTGTATTTGGATTATCAATAACTCGAGGTGAGTTCATAGCCCCATTTCTATCTACTTGTTTTACAAACTCTACGGGGTAGAATTACATGCTTGTTTTACTACGGACACAAGTGTTTTAAAACTGTATGCTATTTTGTGATCATATTATTGCCTAAGTACCATTGCCACTAAGTCCCCTTTTATCATGAACCGTGAGTTGCTATATTAGTAAGAGCGAGTGTTGTGGATAGATCTATCAGGACTGACAATCCCCACCTTTCTTTGGGGTCACAAGTTGACTCATGGTGCATTTAACATTTGAATAATACGTTGGTTGTTTGGCATCATCCTTTTTACTGCGTGGGGCATATATTACGATTACTTATTACGTGTTAAGGTTCGGTGTCATGAGCTTAGTGCAATAATACCTGTTTTGGACTACTGAATATGTTTCATGGTCTACTATTACTTAAATCTTGTGGTCCACTCTTTTACCGACAAACCTATGGATTCACTCAACCTTTGTGTTGACTTTTAGCATGTTTAATTTCAGGTCCTAAGGTATAAGCTTGGATGGGAGCCGTGACGGATATCAATGAAGATGGATTCTGTGTTTATTTAAATTCGATGCAACTTTATCTTATAAAAACTTATGTCATCTTTTGGTATTACGAAGCTTTTGTTTAATTAAGAACGTATGTGGAAATGTTTACGACTTTTAAAACATATGGGACTTAATGTATGAACTCTGATATTTTGCTATGGCATCGAATGATATCTTATCTTAAAAGTCCATTTAAGGTCGTTTCCTATATCTTGATTGTTATACTTTGACGTAGCACCCCATTGTTACCATTCCGCTGCATACCAGAATTTGGGGGTATTACATCATCTATACTGATCATAAGAATATTCAACACATATTCGATCAGAAGGCGTTAAATATGCGCCAACAAAGATGGATTGAATTGTTTAAGTGATTTCGATAGTGAGATTTGTTACCATCCGAGAAAGGCAAATGTAGTGGCTGATGCATTAGGTAGAAAGGAGAGAGTGAAACCAAGATGAGTACGCACAATGTCCATGACTATTAGTCAAGTGTTAAGGACAAGATATTGGCTGCTCCAAGTAAGGTGTCCAAGGTAGAGAATGCGACAGCAGAAATGCTGCGTGGCCTGGACCAACTAATGGAAAGGAAGGAAGATGGAGGTATGTATTTTATATGGGTTCCATTAATAGGTGATGTAAGGACATTAATTACGGACGAGGCTCATGCATCAAGGTACTTGGTACATCCGGGAGCAGATAAGACGTACTATGACCTTAGAGATATGTATGGTGGCCATGCATGAAGAAGGATATTGCTACCTATGTTAGAAATTGTTTGAATTGTTTAAAGGTGAATGCTAAAACATCAAACACCTTCAGGTTTATTGCAACAACTAGAGATACCTGAGTGGAAATAGGATAGAATAACTATGGACTTTATTACAAGGTTTCCGAGATCAAGTAGTGGGTATGATACGAATTGGGTAATAGTCGATAGACTGACTAAGTCAACCCATTTCCTGGCAATACGAGAAGATTACAAGATGGAGAAGTTAGCAAGGCTTTATATTGATGAGATAGTAGCAGGGCATGGAGTGCACGTGTCAATCATCTCAGATCATGATGGAAGATTTATTTCAAGGGTTCTGGAAAATATTACAGAAAGTCTTAAGGACGCGATTGGATATGAGTATGGCTTACAATCCTCAAACGGATGACAAAGTGAGCGTACAATTCAGACATTGGAGGACATGTTAAGAGCGTGAGTGATTAACTTTTGTGGCAGTTAGGATGCTCACCTACCGTTAGCTAAATTTTCTTATAATAATAGTTATCATTCGAGTATTCGATGTGTTCTGTTTGAAGCACTGTATGGAAGGAAATGTAGGTCGCCCGTTCTGTGGGCTAAAATTGGAGAAAGCAGGTTGATTGGGCCTGAATTGGTGCAAGAGACGACTAATAAGGTAGTCTTGATAAAGGAAAAGCTCAAAGCGACGGGAGATCATTAAAAGAGCTATGCTGATAATAGGCGCAAGCTACTAGAGTTTGAGGTTGAGGATCAAGTGTTACTGAAAGTGTCGCCTTGGAAAGGTATAGTTAAACAACAACAATTAACAACAACACAACATACCCAACCGAAACAACAAATATCACCAAACAAACAAAAAACAGGAGGTAGTAGGCTACATTCTGACTAAAAAATGCCAGGGCTATGCTGCAGCCCCAGCAAAGGGTAGATGTTATGCTGGATATCTACCAAAGTGCAACCATGGCACTCTCCCACAATGGTCATTGCCCTCCCTAAGTGTGGTTATATGTGGTAGCTTAGTCATGAGGAGGAAGGATTGTCGTGTTAGGTTTCCAGATGAGGAGGAAATGCTTTGCAGGAATATGACCTAATTTTGGTTATTGTGAGGGAGAAGGTAAATAAGTAACTCCCAGACAACATAACAAGACACAGGTTTTTGTCCTAAGGGAGGAGGAACCTCCTAATTGGGGAGCTCGTAGCGAGGAGCTTAATGTGGTTGTTGAAATCCCGCAGCAGCAGAATTCGATGTGGTCACGGGTACATTTCTTCTAAATGATCATAAGCTTGTATCCTCTTTGTATTTCTGGTGCTGAGAAGAGTTTTGTATCTTCTGCGTTTACACCTTTTATTGATATTGCCCCAACCGCTTTAAATACTAGTTATGAAGTAGAGTTAGCAGATGGAAAGGTGGTTAGTACCAACACTGTTTTACGAGGTTGTACCTTAGTCTTGCTTAATCACGTGTTCAAAATTGACCTACTCCCGACCCGACTAGGAAGTTTTGATGTCATTGTTGGTATGGATTGGTTGTCATACCATCGAGCTGTCATAGATTGTTATGAAAAGATTGTCCGTATTCCTCTTCTGAATGGCGAGATTCTTGAAGTCCAAGGCGAGAGGCCGGAAAAGGATCCTGGATCACTTGCGTGTATCAAGGCTGATGAGAAGAAGCTTGATGACATTCAGGTTGTCCGAGACTTCCCTGAGGTATTTCCAGATGATCTGTCAGGATTACCTCCTGTGCGTGAGATAGAATTCCGCATTGATCTGATTCCAGGCGCGTCGCCAGTTGTTAAATCACCATACCGATTAGCTCCGTCAGAGATGTTAGAATTGTCGAACCAACCTAAAAGTGCTCAAGAGAAAGGCTTTTTTGACCCAATCATTCACCACTGGGAGCACCGGCTTTTTGTTAAGAAGAAGACGGTGCGATGAGAATGTGTATTGACTACAGGGAATTAAAAAGTTAATATAAGACCGCTATCCTCTCCCGATTAATTAACACCTTGTTTGATTCAATTACAAGGTTGCGTGTTGGTTTTCGCCAAGATAGATCTTCACTCAGGATATCATCAGTTGAGAGTCCGAGAGGAAGATATACCAAAGACCGCGTTTAGAACTCGATACGGGCACTTTGAGTTCACAGTCATGCCATTTGGGCTGACGAACGCACCAGCAATATTCATGGACTTAATGAACCGCGTCTGCAAACCGTATTTGGACAAATTCATAATTGTGTTCATTGACGACATCTTAATATACTAAAAGTCAGAAGAAGAAATGAAGTTCACCTGAAGCACGATTTTAGACTTACTCGGGAAGGTGAGTTATACGCCAAATTTTCTAAGTGTGAATTTTGGTTGAAAGAAGTTCAGTTCCTAGGACATGTGGTAAACCGTGACGGTATCCATGTGGATCCTAGCAAGGTTGAGTCTGTCAAGAACTGGAAGACTCCTAAATCGTCAACTGAAATCCATTCATTTTTAGGCTTGGCGGGTTACTACCAGAGATTTATTGAGAATTTCTCCAAGATTGCAAAGCCCCTCACCCTGTTGACTCAAAATAATAAGACATATGTGTGGGGCAATGAACAAGATGAAGCTTTCCGCATTCTGAAGGAGAAGCTATGCAATGCTCCAGTGGTTTTGACTCCCGATGGGAAACAGAAGACTGTGTGGTCTATTGTGGATTGCATCAAAACAAGGTTGGCGAGCGTGCGGATGCAGCGTGTGAGGCAGAGTTTGATAGGCATATGGTCAAGAACTGTTGAAGAAGCAGAGAAAAATTATACACCCTATGACCTAGAATTGGTTGCGGTGGTGTTCGCTCTTAAAGTCTGAGACATTTATTTTAAGGGACGAAAAGTGTTATTTCACTGCCACAGAGGCTTCTTCTCCTAGTATTATTTGACCAGAAGATTGAAATATGCACCAAGGCGGTGGATGAAGCCTACTCAGTGACTACTGAGTGTGAGATCATATTTCCACCCGGGTAAGGCAAACGATATCAACGTGGCAGATTGCCTTGAGTTAGAAAGGAAAGGCTCAAGCCAAGGCGAGTACGTGCTATGTAGTCTTTTACAATTCATTTTGGACTTAAGACTAAGATTTTGGAAGCACAAGGCGAAGATTTCAAGGATCTCAAAGCTCCAACTGAATGGCTAAGAGGACTGGAAAAACACTTTGAACGACGAGATGATGGTGGAATTTACTTCTTTGATCGTATCTAGATTCCATCAGTTTGGTGGTGTAAAGGACATTGATTTATGGATGTAGCTCATACTTCTAGATCATTCAATACATCGAGTGCTGATATGATGTACTATGAGTCTGAGAGACTTGTATGGTGGCTGGTATGAAGAGGACATTGCTTTGAGTACTTAGGCAGGTGTACTTTACGTGCTATAAGATTTTAAAGACGAAACATCAGAAACCCTCAGGATTACATCAACAAACGGGAAATTCTGAGTGGGAAATGAGAGAAGATAACAATGGACTTAGTCACAAAGTTGCCTAGAAGCATCGGTGGGTATGATGTGATTTGGGTCATTATAGATAGATTGACCAAGTCGGCTTACTTTTTACCCATTCGTGAAGATTACAAAACAGAGAAGCTAGCAAGAATTTATATCAACGAGATTCTCGTTTTTTTTTTTTTTTTTAAAAAACCAAGACATGGTGTGCTCGGTGTCAATTATTCCAGGACCGTGATGGTCGATTGCGTCACACTTATTATAGGCAAAGCTTCTTCAGGAAGGTTAGTAAAAATACACTGAGTACGGCTTACACCCTGAGACGGAATGGTCTGATGTGAGCGTCCCCATTAGACACTGGAAAAGATTTGTTAGAGCTTGTGTTATGGATTTGGTGGCAGTTGGGAATACTCATCTTCCGTTGGGGAGTTTTCTTATAATAAACAGTTTACCACAGCGAGCATTAAGTGGCGCGCCATCGAGGCTCTTTGTTAGGGCGGAAGTGTACCGTTGTATGGGACTGAAGTGGGAGGAAAGTTAGCTTAATAGACAGAAAGAAATTATGCAAAAGAAACGACAGAAAAAGATTTTTCAGATCTAAGGGAAAGGTTGAAATCGGCAAGAAGTCGCCGCGAAAATCTATGTGATAAGAGGCGTAAGCCTCTTGAATTCAAAAGTTGGAGACGATGTGTTACTTAAGGTTATCTTCCGTGGAAGGAGTGGTATACGTTTTGGATAAGGAGAAAGGAAAGCTGACACCCGGTATGGGGACGTTTTGAAATAGTAGAGCTTGTTGGACCGGTAGCTTATCGACTAAAGTTACCTGAGGAGCTGAGTTATGTTCATGACACGTTTCATGTGTCGAATCTCAAGAAATATTTGGCGGAACCAGATGTTTAAGTGCCTTTGGATGAAATCGAGATTGATGAAAATCTGTGTTTTGTCGAAGAGCCTATTGAGATAGTGGAACGAGATGTGAAAAGCTTAAGCAAAGAAGAAGATCCCACTTGGTCAAGGTATGTTAGAACTCTCGGCAGGAGCTGAGTTACTTGGGAACGGAGACTAATTCGGAAGAAATTCGAATCTCTTCCCGAATTGTACCTTCTTCAGGTGTTGCAACATGAGCCTGAGGACAAGTCTTCTACGGAGGAGACTGTAACATTCCGTATTTTCAGGTCATTTACGACGTCATCTATTTTACTAATTATTTTTTTTTCTCGTACGCGTTTACTTTTAATTCTTATTATATAGTAAAATCGCGTAAACTAAAAATCAACAATTAACGTAAACGGACACCAAACGAATTAAAGCTTTCGTCAAGCAAGCAATATATTATTTTCACGAAAGTAATAATACATTTTTTATATTTTATTTTTTTGGTTGGTTTTAAAACGTTTATGTTTCGCATAAATACATTTGGCATACCGGATTAGCCAAAAAATTTTTCTACGCTTTCAACAAATACTCACATTTTTTACCAATACCAAAAGATTCAATATAATATCTTACATATACATATATACATCCGATTATAGGTAGTGAAGACCAAAGATATTTCAAACTTGGAAAAACATGTTCCTTAATTCCATGGGATGTTCCATTCTTTCTGAGACCAAGACCATAACACTTCCCTAAAACCCTATATATAACACCTCGTGTTTTAGGTCATTGTACGACATTATGTAATTCACTATTTATTTTTAGGGTCTTTACGCGTTTGCTTTCTAAATCCGTAACCGTTAAGTGAATCGTGTAACTAAAAATGATCATTCAATGTAAACGCATTTTAACGATTTTAAAATGTTTACATCAAGAAGTGTTATATGGGATTATTTCGAGGATTATTATTAACATTGCAACATTTTATTTTTATTGTTACGGGTTTTAAGTGGTTACGTTTCACAGATAAGTACGTTTAGGCCCCTTCGGGAAACACGGTTAACTTATCTACGCTTCATTCAAATACCCCAAAACTTGTACCCAATACTTAAAGTTTATTAAAAACTTCAAATATTTATCACTTTATACATATTCCTCATGAAATAATTCTTCAAACTCTACCATGTGCAAGTTATACATTTTATTAAATCTATACTACAATATACTTCAAATAATACATATATACACTAAGTAAAAGATCAAAAGGTATTTATAAACCCTCCCCTAGCATATGAACGTATACATATGACTAGGAAGCCAAGATAAGACCAATAAACCTTCACAAATATCTTCATAAAAGATCTTGCATGCAACTTAAACTCATGACTAGCCATTTTTATCCCTAATAAGCCCTAACTTGTTCTCATGTCTTCCAATCCTTGCCAACTTGCATATGATCAACTAGACATCAAAAATATCTCATATGATCACCAAGTAGTATATATATGCATGCATGAGTGAGCTAAGAAATCATACTCTTCACTTCTTTACAAGAAAATCACCAAAAATACTCCCTTTGTCACTCTTACAAACCCACGGCTCAAAGACCTTAACTTACACAATCCATACAAAATTTTATACCACATATACAAGCATACACACATCATATCTAAGACCTACTAAGGTGGTTTCAAGGCTTGGTTAAGCATTTGCAAGCAAGGAAGCAAGAAAAGGAAATTAGGGTTTTATAAGGAAATTAGGGTTTTCAAGTGTGCTAGCTTTGGTTTTTAATCTAAACAAGGGTTTAGATTGTGTTTTCTATCATCATTGTTCATCATAAGGTCCTCTTCAAACCTTTATCTTTTCATTTTCATGATTATATGTGTTCATATGTTCTACTTAGTTAAATCACCATCTAAGATACTTTTGAATATGTAAAATGAATTTTTACTTATTATCAATGTTGTGTGAACTTATTTACATGTTATATGGATGGTAATATCATGTTAAAAGGAATGTATAAGTGTTTTAACATGTTGGTTAAGTATTAACATGTATAAGTACAAATTAGGGTTTTTATGTTAACCTAATAAGTTACAAGTGAAAATGGTGTAAATAACATGTTAATCTTGTTATCTTGGACTCTCTTGGACAAAGTATGATCTAATGGATCTAATATATGTATGACATAAGATATAATTGTTGTAAAGTATTTGTAACAAGGTGTTGAAGCTTAATGGTACAAAAATCAAGCTTAAAACATGTTTTAATAACAAACTTCAAACTTGCTGTTTTGGTTCGAATTTGTTAACATCCATATTAGGTTTTATAAAGATATTACATCTCATAAGGATTCCAAAATGATAAGAAACTCGAAAAACAGATTAATAACAAAGAAGATACACTAGTTACGAGTTTACGACGCTAAATACTTTATAAAACAAATTTTATAAAAATTACTATTCATGGCAGTAACTTATACTTTGTAAACATCAATAATATGATAAAACTTTCAATTACGAGAACGTGTTCGAAAGAATCGCTAAAAACGGAGCTATAACGAATAAGATACGACTAAAACGGGTTTTACGTTAATTAAAAGTATAAAAACGATTTTATAGCTGTTATGAACAGTAAAAACACTATTCATCACAGAATCTCAAAAACCTAAAATGTAGATTTTATGATCACCCTCTTAATACGAAGCGTGGGCGTAAGAAATGCGAGAAACGAACTTAAAACGACAAAGTTATGTCATTTTTGCTAAAGGCGTAATTATAAACGTTTTTACTTTATAAATACGATTTCACTTAAACGATTAGATGGTGATATAGCTATATAGAATATATATGTTATTAGTTATCAAAGTGCTATATTACTAGGGAATTTCATAATGAGGCTTCTTCGGATGGCGTATTGACGAGTTGTTGGATTTACGATTTAAAGTGTCCTAACTCCTCGTACGTCATGTCATGACCTCTAAATTATGATAGCCCGAACGATAGTACGATGATAACTATATAGGATTATATATGGTTGTTGTTAGACAACGTACTTGAATACTGATTCGACCTATAATATCTAGGTTGCATTCGGGCGTTAGCGTGACGCGTTTTTACTTGGGATATTTTATTATCAATTTACTCACTCAAGGTGAGTTCATAGCCCCATGTTTTACAATTATTAATTTACAAGTTTTTGGGGTGAGAAACATATGCATGTTTTACAAATTGGACGCAAGTGTACATTTTATCATGATTACGTTTTGCCTAAGTAGCGATAACCCACTATGCCCATGAATCATGAACTGTCAATTACTAGAATGTGAGCGCGAATGATTATAGATAGATCTATTTGGGATTGACCTCCCCGTTCGGGTGACTAGCTATCACTGGAAACGAACGTATATCATGTCGGATTTTGGATGTTACGGGTTGAACATCATCACGGGCAATGTAGGCAATATTTATATATTGTATTCATTTAGCTGTCGATCTCGGTGTCAAAAAGCCTAGGAAAACGTAATTACATTATTGTGATGTCCTTCATCTGTTGCATTATCACTGGGAAAGTCTTGCGGTCCTGCATATACATTTACATAAACCTATGAAATTCACCAACTTTATGTTGACGTTTTTAAATGCAATGTTTTTCAGGAGGTCATTAAGCACAAGGTGCGAAGGATACATTGGTGGTTATATTTTGAAGTCATGCATTAAAGATTTAGTCGCATTACATTTTGTATATCTGTTATGGGCTGGAAATCTTTGTAATAATAACAAGTAAACAAGTAGAGCTTTGGGCTTTTGTAAACACATACTTTATTAAATCCAATGTATCAGTTTTAAATGACTTTTTAGTCGTTCTTATATTATCTTGTGTTATTGATCTGAGAAGTAACACGCCCCGGACCCTTATTCCGCTGCGACCCAATTTGGGGGTGTTACAAATTGGTATCAGAGCCAAGGTTATAGAGAACCAGGTTAAATGTTTTTGCTGGACTATAACCGTTTTCAAACATTGCATTCATACAAAAGGGTTTTCACGGGACACACATACATTAATTATGCATTAGTTGGTTGAACTAGATGCATTCATGATTGATATACATATTTATAAGATATTACGTATATAAGGATAAAAGTCTTATATTAGCATAATTACATAAGCTAATTTTGATTTCAGATATTATCATGTCAGATTCTGAGCATTCTACAGTTACATACACATCAGTATCCATTCCAGTTGAGGACGATTCAGACATTGGTTCACCAGGAGTCGATGGACCACCCATTATGCCAGAGGACCCATATGCTTACATAATGGCTGCTTATCAGGTTCCACCATCGCCTGACTACATACCTGGCCCCGAGGAGCCGCAGTCACCTCCCCCACTGGACTTTGTTCCTGAGCCGATGTACCCTGAGTACATACCACAGGAGGATGAGATACTCCCGGCCGAGGAGCAGCCACTACCTGCTGCTGCCTCACCCACTGCAGATTCACCAGGATATGTTCCTGAGTCTGATCCGGAGGAGGAGCCGGAGGAGGACGATGAGGATCCCGAGGAGGATCCAGCTGATTACCCTGCTGATAGGGATGATGATGATGAGGAGGAGGAGGAGCCTTTCAGAGATGATGCCGATGATGAGGATGAGGACGAGGACGAGGATGAGGAGGAGGAGGAGGAGCACCCAGCTCCGGCCGACTCTGTCCCACCTGTACACCGTATGACTGCCAGGATATCTATCCGGGATGAGCCATCCATATCACTTCCTCCTAGGGAAGAGGTCGAGAGACTTCTTGCCTTAACCACCCCACCACCATCACCACTTACTCCACTATCATCTCCATTACCACATATACCATCTCCCCCATTTCCAGCATCACCACCAGCATCTGTATTACCTGCATCACCACCTTTACAGTTACTATCTTTTGACCACAGGACAGACAGACCCGAGATTACACTACCACCTCGGAAGAGGTTGGGTATTGACATTGGTCCTAGGTACAAGATTGGAGAGAGTTCAGCTGTAGCTGCCACTAGACCGGTTGGAGGTCGTAGGGCAGACTATGGGTTTGTCGGTACTATGGATACCGAGATTAGACGATGGAGAGCCAAAGAGGTCGGCTATGGGATTAGAGATGTTTGGATAGACCCGAGAGAGGCGGTTGAGGAGTTAGCACCGATGACCCTTGGAGGGGTCAATGCTAGGGTGACAGAGCTTACTGCAGTCCAGGAGCAAGACATGCAGGATATCTATGCTGTGATAGAGGATACTCAGGACAGGCAGACCCAGATATATCAGAGTGTTGAGACATTATTTGATGATAGTTAGTACCACTATGAGACTGCCCGACTACTAGATCAGGAGGCTCTGGTTTCCCGAGAGGCATGGGGACGCTCCATAGAGGTTAGCTATATGACACGTTCAAAGATTTTGGCATTACGTTCTGTAGTGATAGGTCAGCAGGCAGTGATTTCACAGTTGCAGGCAGCTGACCGTAAGAGTCAGGTTGTGACTTTAGAGATGCTACAGGCAGACTACCAGAGGCAGGTCCAGTTGGCTGAGGCATTAAAGTTGCTGAAAGGACTACAGACTCAGATGGTCGAGTTTCAGAGGCAGCATGGACCCGCAAAAGGTCCGGCACAGCCTGATGCACCAGGGGAGGCTGGTAGCAGTTCCTAGATTTGGTTATGTTGTAGCTATGCTATGCAGCCTGTTAAGTATTATGGGTTATTCCCAGCTAGCAGACTGTATAGATCTTTTGTTTTGTTTAGCTACCCAGTATAGGTCTTTTGTTCAGGTATTATCTATCTTGTACAGCATACTAAGTGTTACGGGTATATCCCGGCTAGTATGGCTTTAGGTTGTTTCTTTTGTCTTGTAACCTAAGTGTAGTAATCATTTTGTATCTGAACCGAACATGTATGTTTTTCCAAGTTATATATGAAATGGACGGATTACGTTATCTATGAAATCGAATTTATTATAAATGAATGTCGATTTGGTTATACCATGGTTAATTTCAATAACAGTTGTACATTTCACTGTGTGATGTGATCTCGTTTTATTTAATGTGTATATGTTATGTCATAGTTATGATTTTATGAAATCTAACGGGTATTATGTTTTCTTGTGATTTAAAGAAAATGGCACCAAAGAGAAGGACCACGAGGTTAAACCCAGGTGCAACACCAACACCAGTCACAGACACTCATACCACTACATCTGTCACCAATGCCCAACTTCAGGCAATGATTGACGAAGGCGTTACTGCTGCACTGGCAGCACGTGATGCAACCAGGAATGGCGATGATAGCCATACTTCAGGAACGGGTGCCAGAAGGCATGTGCAAGTTGCTCGTGAATGCACCTACCCGGACTTCCTAAAATGCCAACCCTTGAACTTCAAGGGCACTAAGGGAGTTGTTGGACTCACTCAGTGGTTCGAAAAGATGGAGTCTGTTTACAGCATAAGCATGCCAGGTCAAATTTGCTACGTGTACCCTGCAAGGAAATGCTCTTACATGGTGGAATTCCCACGTTAAGACCACTACTCCTGAAGCTGCCCATGCAATGCCATGGAGGACACTAAAAAAGATGATGACAGACAAATACTGCCCAAGGGGCGAAATTAAGAAGCTGGAGTTTGAAATGTGGAATTTGAAGGTGAAGGGTACCGATGTGGTAACCTATAGCCAACGTTTCCAAGAACTGGCGCACTAAGTGCGATCGGACATGTTTCCAGGAAGACTCTCATAGACCAAGTTTAACAGAAATATGTCGGTGGCTTGCCCGACACGATCCATGGCAGTGTGATGGCAACTAAGCCAAAAACTATGCAGGATACCATTGAGTTCGCCACTGAACACCATCGATAAGAAGATACCACTTGTGCTGAACGTCAGCGACTGACAACAAAAGAAAGTCTGCTGACACCCGCCAGGAACAACCAAAAAATCAGCAACCATAACAAGAGACAAAACACTCGAAGAGCTTATGCCGCAAGGAAATGGTGACATGAGACCATACGGAGGGCCTAGACCTTTGTGTTCCAAATGTAACTATCACCAGATGGTCCTTAGTGCTCCCAAATGCCACAAGTGCAAAGAAACCGATTTGGGTCATTTATCTCGTGAACTGCAGGAATCCCCCAAATGTCAACACTTAAGGCTAATAATCAGAAGGGGCAACGTTGTTTTGATGTGTTGCTCAGGGGCATTTCAAGAGGGATTGACAACATTGAAGAACAACAACAACCGGGTAACGAGTCGAAAAATGCCAAGGCTCAGGAAAAGGTGTATGCTGTGGGCAATGCAGGGGCAAACCCGAACAACAATGTCGTTACGGGTAAGTTCCCTAAACAACCGATAATGCATCTATTTTATATTTTTTGATACCGTGCCGATAGGAGTTTTGTAGCTACTGCATTAGCTCTATCGAATTGTTATCACTCCAACGCATTAGATCAAGATTGAATAATGTTCATACTAGCAACAGGCAAATTGTTTGGATTAAACACTTATTATTCGAGTTGTACGTTAAAACTTCTTAAATTCATCCTTTCAACATATACCTAAATGCCCATAGAAACTAGTAGTTTTGACGTGATAATGGGCATGATTGGTTTGGCAAAGTACCATGCCGTTATATCTTGTGCGAAAAGACCATAGTTCGTATTCCTTTTGGAGACGAATTTTTTAACACAACACATTTCAGGTGATGGAAGCAGCAATGAACACAGGCCCACCCGATTAAACATCATCTCGTGTACTAAGGCTCAAAGTATTTAACGAAGGGAATGCACGTATTCTTAATCAAATATTACCGCAAAACCAATAGATGAAGACAGTCAAAGGGAAACGACTTGAAGATGGTTGCCAGTTGTTTAAGAATTTCCCTGAAGTCTTTCGAGGAACTTGCCGGGTAATAAAAACCACCCACGTCGACAAGTGGAGATTTGAATCGATTTGGTACCTGGGCTACACCTGTAGCAAGGCACCATATAGACTAGCACACCGTCCGAAATGAAGGAAACTAGCGGAAGCAATACAGTGAACTTACAGACAAAGGCTTCATAGACCAAGTTCCTCACCCCTGGGGATCTCCGGTCTGTTGTAAAGCTCTAGAAAGATATGTCTTTCCGGATGTGCACGATTACAAAGGAATTTGAACAAACTGAACAGTGAAGACCGGCTACCCCACTCCCAAGGATCGATGACCTATTCGACCAGTTGCAAGGATCAAGTATTTATTCAAAGATCGATCTGAGGTCAGGGTATCAAACATTGAGAGTTTCGAGAAGAAGACATTCCTCAAGACTGCATTTCAGACTCGATACGGTCACTATGAATTCCAATCATGCCTTTTGGTTTGACTAATGCACCGGCCGTAGTTCATGGACCTTATGAACGGTGGTGTAAACCGTATCTGGACAAGTTTGTAATTGTCTTCATCGATGACATTTTTGATCTAACTCCAAAAAGTAAGAAGTGTGCGAGCGCCATATCTATCTCTATAACACCTAGCAGATCTTGAAATTGCTTCAGAAGGAAGAATTGTACGGCCAAGTTCTCCAAGTTGAATTGTGATCTCCAAGGTACAATTCCTTCCTCCCGTCCACATGATTGACTGTCGAGGTATTAAAACGTTGACCCTGCCAAGATTTGAATCTATCAAAGATTGGGCGTCTCCTAAAAACTCATCCAACCAGTTCACTAATTTTGGGCCTTGCCGGCTATAATAGAAAGATTCACATCGAGGGTTTTTCATTCAAAGATCGCCAAGTCAATGACCAAACTAACCCAGAAAGGTGTCAAGTTTGATTGGGGCGATAAACAAGAAGCAGCTTTTCAACTGTTAAAGCAGAAGCTGTGCAGTGCACCAATCTTGCCTTGACCTTAGGGGAAGCGAAATTTCATCGCATACTGCGATGCATCATCAAAAAGGGTTTGGGCGTGGTGTTGATGCAAAAGAAAAGGTGATTTCTTTATGCATCACCGCCCAGTTAAAAATTCATGAAAAGAACTATATGACTCATGATTTAGAACTTGGGACAGTAGTGTTCGCTCTAAAGATTTGGAGGCACTATCTGTACAGAATCAAGTACACGGTGTTCACTCATCATAAAAGTTTACAACACATTCTTAATCAGAAGGAATTAAATATGAGGCAATGTCGCTGGTTAGAGTTACTGAGTGATTACGATCGTGACATTCGTTATAAACCTAGGGAAAGGCGAACGTCTTGCTGATGCTCTGAGCAAGAAGAACGAGAACCACTAATGGTTTCAGAGGCCTTAGTAATGACTATTGGCTTGGATCTTCCTAAACAAATCTTGAAAGCTCAGACTGAAGCACGAAAGCCGGAGAACATCAAGAAGGAGGATGTTGGGGGTATATTGGTTGAGAATTCAAAAGATCCGGAGAAACTTAGAACGGAAAAGTTAGAACCACGTGCGGATAGAACTCTGTGCTTAAATGGCAGGAGTTGGTTACCATGTTATATACTACACATCTATCTCTTAAGGACTATATATATCTCTCTATCACGAGTCCCACAAGTCTAAATACTCTATTCATCCGGGTTCTGACAAGATGTACTAGGATATGAAAAAACTATACTGGTGGCCCAATATGAAAAGCCTCTCTCTCTCTCTATCCTCACCTATGTTAGCAAATGTCTGACCCTGTGGCCTAAGGTCAAAGCCAACATCAGAGACCTCGGTTGTTATGCAACCCGAGATGCCTCAATGGAAGTAGGACAACATCACAATGATTTTGTAAAAAGCTTCCTAAGTCGTCACAAAGGGTTATGACACTAATTTTGGGTGATCGTTGACCGACATACAAAGTCTGCCGATTTTTAGCCAATGAGGGAAAACGGATCCTATGGATAAACTGCAAGAATGTACCTAAAGTAGGTAGTTACGAAGCCATGTAATACTGTTTCAAATAATCATGATCGTGACCCAACGGTTTCGCATCAAATATCTTTTCCTGGAAGTCACTTTCAGAAGGCTTTTGGTACAAGTTTGGATGTGAGTACTGCATCATCATCCGCAAACCAACGGACAAAGCGAGAGACGCATCCAAACTCTCGATGATATGCTACGGTGTTGCGTAAAATCGACTTGGATACTCTTGGTAGGTAGTTAAACGAATTTGCCATTAGTCGAGTTTTCATACAATAACAGTTAATCATGCTTAAGCATTAAGGCAGCACCGTTTGAAAAGCACTTTATGTCGAGAAGTGTCTCACAACCAGAATTAAGTAAGACGAACTCCGGTGTTTGGAGGCTGAGGTTGGACAAGTTTTTAACCTCACTGGTCCCAGAATTAGTGCAAGAAATACAACGTGAAGATCCATGCGCGCTGATTAAACAAAAGATTCAAAAACAACCGCTCGCGATCGCCAAAGAGCTACTTACGCCGACTTAAAGCGTAAACCGATGAGTTTCAAATTGAGATAAAGTTATGCTTAAGTTTTCGCCTTGGAAAGGGTCGTACGTTTTGGCAAAAACGTGGAAGTTACACCGCGAGATATGTTCGACCTTTTTAAGGTGGTTTGAAAAAGGTTAAGCCGTTGCTTACAAGCTTGATCTTCCTTAAGAGCTGAGCAGGGGTTAATAAATCTATATATTTTTTTCCTATTTTGTGCTGAGCAATATTTTTATTTTTTTTATTTTGTGCAGGTTTATTTTTTCGGTCTCATGTTTAATAGTTTTTTTATATGGGCTTATGTGTTGGGCGGGCGTAATGTCGTGGGTATTTTTTGATCTGAATAAATCAGTAATTTTGTATAAAAAATTTCGATTTTGTGTCGAGCAAATTTTTTTTTTAAGTTGCCTACTTAAAAAAAAAGTCAAATGGGCCGGCCCAAAGTGAGAGCCCAATGGGCCGGTTACTGTAGCTACTGAAGCAAACATGGTCAAAACGACGTAGTTTTAACCCAAATATAGTATATGTATATAACTAGGAACTCTAAAAGGTTTGAGTCTGTGAAAACACCCAATATCATGCATTTTTTGATACCAACCGAACATTTTCCCAAAAACCCGGTCCTAGACAATGAGCTTATAGTACACACATATACTAGATGATACAAGTCTTAATTGCCTTGCAAAAAAAAGGTGATCAAATATTATAGCACTTCGGTTTTGTGAGGATGAAGCATGAAATCTGGCCTAGAGTGTATAAAAAGAGTATCCATAGTTTGAATAATTACGCATAGTAATTAATAATGATCCTAAAATTTAGGGCATTTAAGTATAGGGAGCAAGATTTATGATTAAATGAGTAAAAAAATAAATTTGTCCAAAAAGGTAAATGGTGACTCCGTCGACAATGCCGACCAAGTCCGTCCAAAGCACAGTGCCACGTGGGATTTCACCACCATCTACGGCCCTTGCCGGCAGGTGCTTTATTCTCTAGCTTATGTCATGTCTCATAAGTCTTCATCCACCAATTATAAATTACTAGTAATACTTAAATCTATACATGAGCAAAAGAAACCGAAAAAGCCGACCGAAACTAGAAACTGATGGTTCGGTTTTTAATTTTTCAAAAACCGAAAAATTTCGGTTCGGTTTCGGTTTTTGTTAAAAACCGAACCGTAAAAACCGAACCGAACCGAACCAAACCAGTTTTATAATAATATATAATTAATATAATATAAATAAATAAATGATAACTAAAATTTTTAAATTCATATTTATTTACGGATGAAATTATTAAAATATATATTATCTTAATGTTTATATGTATGTTTGTCGTGTACGTGTGTTTACTTGACAATATATGGTTACAGTGACAATGATCATACTATGTGTATTTTCACATGCATGTGTGTCTCTCATTTATATGTGTATGATTCTAAAAATTTGTGTAAACATTATTAGGCTCATATTGACAAATTTTTTTTAAAAAAAACCAATTTTCTACGTAAAACAAGTTTATTAATATAAATTAGCAACAACCAAATTTAAACGGTATGAAACCGAAAAAACCGAAAAACCGAACCCAAAAACCGGGAAATCAAAAAAACCGAACCGCCAAAAACCGAGCGGTTTCAGTTTTTGGTTTTATAAAAACCGAATATTTCGGTTTGGTTTCGGTTTTAGCCAAAAACCGACCCAAACTAAACAGTGCACACCCCTACTTAAATCCACCTTAATATTCTTACATATCCTCCTACTCCGATTTTGATATGTGAAAAAACTGATGGTTCAGATGAAAAAAGATGAAAAGAGATAATAAGTGAAAAATAGTTGTAATATTTTTGTATGAGTAAAAGGATGTATGGGAAGAAAATGCAGGAGGATATAGCAATATTTAAAAATATATTAAGTTGTATTCCCTCTGTCTAAAAATAAGTATTCAGTTTGACTTTTCAAAGTCAAATTGGTTCAACTTCAACGTTATTTTTTGTGTGTGTGTGTTATATGATATTTGATGAAAATTATACTAATAAAAAAGTCAATCCATATATATATATTGCATCAAGTATTATATAACAATAAAAAAAATTAAGGTCAAAGTTGAACCAATTTGACTCTTAAAAATCAAACTGGACACTTATTTTAAGACGGATATAGTTAACAAATTGTTGATTATCGGGTGACGTTTTTTATATTTCTTTCGTCTCAAAATAACTGTCAACAGATAAAAAAACACACAGTTTAAGAAAAAACATAATTATTACAGCTTTGAAGGATAATAGCCTTAGATAATTAGTTACTATTTTTTTAATTTTAAATAATAATATCAAACGAGGTCTGTCACCCGCGCGCTGCCGCAGAGCGCGCATGACTATTTTTGCAGCGGACCGATAACGCCAAGTACTATTTTCAGCGATTGGGACTCACATTGCAACGAACCGATAACCCTAAAGACTATTTCCGTAAACATTTTAAAATATATATTAAACTTCAAAATTTTTTATAAAATCGTACGCATGTCAGAACCATTGCAATATTGGGCTCATTTTGTTCGCAATTCGACGATCTTTTAGCGGTTTTTTTTCTAATGAATCGATAGATATGCGCTCCGTAATTGACGATAAAGTTTATTTTATTGAAAAGTCGTAAGTAGGTGAAAGTTGATGGTGCGTTTTGAAAATTGAGTTTTAAAAAATATGAAAGAAAAACGTAAATAGGTTAAAGTTCAGGGTGCGTTTTGGAAAGTTGGTTTTTTAAATAAATTTATTAAACTTCAACATTTTGCATGTCAGAAGCGGTGCAATATTGGGCTCGTTTTGTTCGCAATTCGACTATCTTTTCAATGACATTTTTTTCCCGAATGAATCGATAGATATGTGCTCCATATTTGATAAATAAAGTTTGTTATATAAAAAAGTCGTAAAACGTTAAAGTTCAAGGTGCGGTTTGAAAATATATAAAGAATTTTTTTCTATTCCTGGAGACGCACGTGAGAGAATATTTTATTCCAAAAAAAGCAGTGTTTTAAAAACCGGGTTGACCCGATCGGTTCGACCGGTTGAACCGGGAACCGGAGGGACAACCGGTCCGTTGTGAGCCGGTTTTATACCGAAACCCGAACCGGATTGAACCGCCGGGTTTTGGTCGACCCGGATCGAACCGCCGGACCAAAACCGGCCGGTTCAGCACTTATCAAAGGAAAAGAAAGAGAGCAGTGTAACATTAGATTATGTCACCGGATTTGTTGGATGTATAACTAAACCTTGGCATAGATAGTAGTTGAAAATCAATCGATAGAACAACACGATGCAGTGATGGTGGTTTAAAATGAGGATCCCTCTCTGTGAAAAAAAACAGTTCGTTAAGTGGTTGAAGATGATGCAAAGGTGGTTGGGATGATGAGTGGTGACAAATGAGTCAATGGGATATATAAAAAGGTGTGTAGTATACTACAGTAGTATGATAGCTTTAGTACTTTTGAGTTTGGACAGCTCATTGAAATGAGTTCTTAGAATTGATATTACTAGTAGTTCTTTTATCATGCATATCTACAGTAGTTTGATATTTAGTTTCGTACCACTATTAACCAATAATAATTTACGTTTTCTTTTCTTCAAGAATCGATAATTTTTTCATTGTTTGTAAAACCGGGTTGATCCGGCGGTTCAACCGGTTGAACCGGTAACCCGATGAACCGGTGACTCAACCGGGTCAATTAAAAACCCGAGTTTTAAAACATTGAAAAAAAGTGTTACTGTGCACTGATGATTTTTTTTTTGAACAACTATTTTATTAAACAAAAACCTAGCAAGAAGCTAGAATTACAAAGAAATGGAGTGAGGACTTTTAAGCCAATCGTTCCAGCCAAACACTTTTTTACATCTATACCGACACCAATAAAAAGACTTACTAACTAACTCATCAAAGAACATAGCTTTCTTAATTTGCTTTCCCTCGAAAATCTTTTTGTTACGGAACCACCATAGTAACCACCACATAACGTAACAAACCCCCTCGAGCATTTTTTTGTTCTTTTTAGGCAGCCGCACCTCCGTAATCCAAGATAACCACCCTTCATAAGAGTCGACTATCAAATCAGGAACCTCCCACCATCTAGTGATCAACTTATACACATCTCGAGCCATGGTACAAGAAAAAAATAAATGACCCGTCGGTTCCACCCTACATAAGATAGACCAATAAACTAATAACCATCGACCCTACATAAGATAGAATCAATACTAATACCTCGACGCGAAATATTGAACCTTGTTGGGAGAGCATTCCCCATCGATCGGAACAAAGTTATTCCATCTAGTTATGTAATCCACCCTTGGTAACATTAAATCGTCAATCTTCCTTCGAACCGAAGCCACAGAAAAGACGCCCGTGTCCTCAAGCTCCCAGATCCGACGATCCGAATTAGTGTCAAGATTGACCTTTGACACCAACTCAACAACCTTAAGAAACTGTATCATTTCAGTACCTCCTCTCGGAGATCTGCGAAACGAATAAGAAAAACAAGGATGAGACAGCTTAGCTGCGACATTTATGCTCTTATTTAGATCGAGAGCATAAACGCGCGGGAACAAATCTCTAAGAATCCCCTCTTCATTCCATTTATCTTCCCAGAATAGAGTAGACACACCGTCGCCCACTTTGATTCTAATATACTTACTAAAATCACATCCTTTATTCGAAAATGACTTCATTTCCTGAATGATCGAAGTCCAACAGGATTGACCCCCGACTCTCCTGTTAGAACCTATGTTCCCATCGGCTCCATGAATCGCCTTAATCACCCTAGCCCATAAAGAGTTACCATGGTTATAAAACTTCCATATCCATTTAAACATTAAGCCTCTATTCATTGCAAATAAGCTGGAAATACCAAGCCCACCTCTATTCTTAGGCAATAAAGCTTTTTTCCAATTCACCCAAGATGAGGTAATACGGTAATCTACATTAGTTTTTCTTATATATTTTTAGTAAAATACAATAAATTTGTAACATCTCAAATAGTTTATAACTAGCTCTGTCAACATTTTTCTCAATTTTTTTTAGTAAAAGTGACGGAAAACAATGACTTTATGCATGGCATCGTCCTTTCACCAAAGACCAGCCTCAAATATGACGTTCAACAGTTATAGTAACTTTTCAACGAGACTAATATAAATCAGATCATTATTTTGTTCTTCAACTTTTTTTAGACATAATTTAATCTAAAACTTTTGAACATATGCCGCTCCATCAAGTAAATAGTATTGAACTCTCAAAATAAGTGATTAAACTTTGTCGCTAAAAATCTAACGGGAAAAAATCAATCCTTCTGTGGTCACGGAGGTTCGTCTGCGTCGCCTCCGAGCTATCTAAAAAGGTAGTTGTCTTAAGATTGGTCGGCACGCAATGTCGAGTCAGAAACCCAAATTAAAAAAAAAAACATTTACATTAGATTGTATTAACTAAACATTAGGGGCGTCTATCGAGTAGTATTCGGGAGTTATTATAACTTATACCGAAACACGACCCATTTATAAAGCGTGTCAAGAAACTCAACCCTGGACCAGACCTGCATAATATGTGTAACCCGTTTGTGACATGTTTAAGTAAATAGGTCAAGCGGTGAATAAGATAGATAGTTTTTCGATTCAACTAAATTAAATGCAAAAATGATATAATGATCTAAAAAGTGATAAAAATAACATACAAATAATTATACAACAATTTCAATGATATTTGAATTATAATTGTAATTCATTCATATTTTTCGTCTAAACAAAAAAAAAAATTCATTCATATTTTGTACATAACAAAATACGTTTAATCCAATCCTAAATATAATCCAGGTTATATATATATTATTTTTAGAGACTCGTATATACTTAAATGGGTTCACATATTGGCCTGTTAATTATATTTACCCAACCAAAATATGACCCGTTTATTAAACGAATTAGACGGGTTGACCTGTTTTTTACCCAAACTTGTTTATACTTAACCGTGTCATAGATGTGTTGGAGGAGGCTGAATCTTCTTTAATTAGATGCATAGTACGTTAGTATTAAGGGCTGCATTTATATGATTTCGTACCTGTTTTTTGCTGCCTCTGCATGTGCCAGAAATCAATGAGAAATCAATTGCACCCTCTACACATCAAAAAAACTTTTCGAAACCTCAAAATAGGCATCTAGATGAATAAAAGATGTCATCTAATATAAGTCGTAGCATCACAAATTTATGGTTTTAGTCCACTTCTCCCCACTTTCTATTTTAATTTACTGTCTGCTGGATCTCTACTATATATCTATATATAGTATGTATGATATATATATATATATGATAGATATAATATATATATATCTGATATATTATATATATATATTATTTTTAGTGATGACTCGAATACTTAAATAGAGTTCACATATTGGCCTGTTAATTATATTTACCCAACCAAAATATGACCCGTTTATTAAACGAATTAGGCGGGTTAACCTATTTTTTACCCAAACTTGTTTATACTTGACCCAAACCTCTTTAACTTCATGTCGGATTCATTTCATTTATCGTGGCATGTCGAGAATTATCACCCCTACCCTACCGAACATCACCATAAGAACATCAACATTAGCATAATCCGATATTTAGCTCATACAGAGTGATAACTAAACAATTTAGTGCACTACATATACAATTAATAAGCACTTCATACGACATAGTGATCATAAAAATGTACAAAAAACATTAAATGTAATGATGGTGTCATTATTGTTCTGATTTTGCCTATAAGCCTCTTATTAATTTAATATATAAGTTCAAAACAGAGATATGCGTTCTATGATAAACTTGCCAATTAAATAATGGAGGTCACACATAAGTTAGTTGGAGAGAGAACGACCAATTTCATTTCTCACCATTTAAATCATTCGCATGTCAAAACTTATATTCGAAATACATTAGTATTTTCTAAAGTTTGTTTCATAGAAAAAACCATATATCACCATCAAATGACTTGGCAAGAATTGCCCATCTAATCCAGACATGTGCGTAGCCCCTCCGACTTGTTTAGGATTGCTTATAGATATATTGTTTACATCATAAATAAATCAATCAATTATGATCAATTGTAACTTTTGTTAACCTTATCAAATCACTTAGAACACACAAAAATAAAAGGAAAGCTAGAGAGAGATGTTTATAGAGAGAAATAACAAAAAGAAGAATGGCCCGACAAAACTATTTTGTGAGTAAAGGGTTGGTATAATAAGAATATATATTTAAAAAGGTTTAAACCATTCGAAGAAGATGAAATTCGTGTTAACAAACCACTTTGAAAATGATTTAGTGAAAAAAGATCTGTGACTATTATTATTAAAACGTGAGATGTCTTATGTTTAGTTTCTGTTATGTAAACAACCTTAAAGTGAATAGTTAACTTTTTTGAAAAAGAAAGACTTTACCCGGTTTATACTTGTGTGACGGGTTTATTGTGGCGATGTGACCAAATCCTGTAGATTAATTGACTAAAATATCAGAAATCATTGTTACCAAGAAAAAATAAAATGAAGTAGGAGTAGTACTTTTTGCAATATTTTAGAATTAAAAGAAGATTTAGTGCTAACATTTTTTTGGAAATCGATGATTTTTAATTTTTTGACTGATTAATTTACATGATCTAAGTTCCTAGCCACTTAAATTGTTTAAAACCTTCTGTTTAAGAAGGTTGACGTGATCATTTCAGGTTTTGTTTGCATCAAGTGTGGTTCAAACTTGAGAAATCTTACATTAGATAGTCACAAGCTTTTTGTCAACCCTGTCACAAAACTAATCTAAAAAAAAAAAAAATTACTTATAAAAATCATCAATAATCACCATCTAATGACATAGCAAAATTACATATTCCGCTCCATTGACACAACTCTGATTATTTAAACAGACATCATCTAAAAATAAAATTTCAGACCCAAAATAATAATAAGAAATACTATAAAAAAAACTAAACCATTTGGACCAAGACCATATGGATGTGTTATATAAGGCTATGTCGATAGAAGTGTAGAAAGAAACCATACATACATTGCTTCCTTCTCATCTTCCCTTAAAAACAATACTCTCTCTGTTTCTTGACCATTTCTTAATAATTTAATTTGATTATGGGGAATTGTCAAGCAGTAGATGCAGCTGCTTTAGTTATACAACATCCATCAGGGAAGATAGAAAGGATGTATTGGTCTGTACCTGCTAGTCAAGTCATGAAGTTGAATCCAGGACATTACGTTTCTCTTATAATTCCATTGCCTGGTGGTGAAGGCCAAGATAACTCCGGTAACAAAACTGTTCGGTTTACCAGAGTTAAGCTTCTTAGGCCAACCGACACCCTTGTTCTTGGCCGAGCTTATCGCCTTGTTACCTCACATGGTCAGTTTTTTACTACTTGTTATTTGTTCTTGTTTTAGATATCTATGTCTCTTTATTAATTTGTAGACTTACAGTTGTCGGATGGTTTTGTTTTACAGAAGTTATGAAGGTTCTGAGAGCGAAAAGACAAGCAAAGATAAACAAGGAACGACCGGAAACATTGATGCAAAAGGATGAAACAAGTTCCAACGTGGATAACTCAAGCCAGGTGAATAATCACTATCTGATTATTTTAAATACTGATTAGCAGTTCAAATATGTTTATAAAAAGTCAAAGATGAAGATTATCTGTACCTTACAGTGTTTGTTTCTGAAATTATCAGGTGATGGCACATGAAAGAACAATCAAGCAAAGGTCAGGATCATTTTCGAGATCAAAATCATGGCGGCCTTCATTGCAGAGTATTTCTGAAGCTGCTAGCTGATAGCTGTTTTGATCATAAAGATGATGAAATACATCTGTATAGTTCAGAATCAAAAAAGACGAGCAACAACACTAACCCGTGAAGTGCGGATATGTATTAATTTTGAAGAAATATATATTAGTGTGGAGTTGAAAGTTGCCTCTTTTGCGTGTTATTTCATTGACTGATGACAATTGACAAGTAATATGTAAACAAGAATAGTTGCTTGTACTATGATTGTTGTTAGGCTGATTTAGCGTTCCATATTTGCCAGTCATGATCGAGGTAATTTTGAGCCCATAATAATGACGCCCGTGCTGCCACGTCGGCTCCTGGAAGCCGCCTTTGCTTGAGTTCTATAAACATGTTTGTGAACGGATCCACTAATAATGTCCCTGGTCCTCCATACTCCTCGTGCACAAACTCACTGAATAACTGAATTCAAAAACAGAAAAAGGTATCAAGGGTGTTCCAGCCTTTTTGACCATGTTAAGTTATTATTGAATTATCGGGTGAGTAAAACAATTGCTGAATAACAAACCAGTTTAACTTCTAACATAGTATGAGGGTGCATACAAAAACAGCTTCATACAAGTTGTCATAAAAGCATTGATCGCCAGTAATGCTGTGAGGGATAGGAAAGTCATTTAACAATCAATCATTGGCCCATAACCAGGTGAAGGACAATACCGATGTTTATAGCTCGAGGACAAGGAGAACATTAGGTAAAAGACATTTAAGGACATCAACCTTGTTACCATGTAGGGTAAGATACACGTGAACTATATGAGAAATATCAAAGGTTGTATTTCGATTCGAATGTGATTTCCAAAATAAAAAACACTGATAGTTAATTATTAGAATTTCAGAACAAGTTTATTTTCAAAATCTTCGTCGTACACCTAAGATTTGTTTATGTCAAGAAAGCCCATGGCTGGTGATACATGGAATCATGATAACTAAAGAAAATGAAATAAAACTACAAGCTATCAACATCTGACGGTATTTATTAACAAACAAAAGAAAAAGACATCGCACTGCCCGCATTAATGCAGAATGTTGAGTATTTGGTGCTTACATATGGCATTATGCAAGAACTAACATCAATCACTAACAGACACATAATCTTGCAACTTATTACTTGTTCAGCTATTGTTTGTCAATTGATGTTTACTGCAAATTCTTAATATATTATACTTGCTGCTCGTTGGCCATAAGCAAAAACCCAACAACATTTGGATAATCATTATCCTAAAAGATGCACATGAGTCCAAACAATAATAGATTAAGATGCCACCCCTTTAGTACCATTTGTTTTTCTTTATTTTTTTTCGAACGGCAGTTTAGTACCATTTGGAATTCCCCCAACCTATAGCGAGTTGATCAATAACCTCCAACTTAGCTACAACTACCTTGGATAGTTTTCTTTTATCGTGAAGAATTGACATACTTATAGAATATTCATAAAGAACTTGAACTCACATCCTAACAGTTCTTACTCTATCTTTTCTTGATTAAATATTTTTTTAACCACCAAGCGGTGGCCTAGTGGCATGGGCTTGTGACTATCATCACTAAAATGTTAGGTGTCAAGTACAATTCCTGCTAGGTGGCAAACAACCATAAAGTGGCCACGCCAACCTCCTGAAGAGGGAGGACTTTGACCGGTTTGAGTATGTGTGACGGTGGATTCAACCCCAATTAGTCGGCCAAAAAGTCGGAAACCAAGGTTACCCCTTATAAAAAATCGGTAGTAAAGGATTTGATTATTTGATTTTTATCTATAAGAAGAGGATTCATTAGGTAGCACTTTTTAATCTATGATGAAGGTCATGTGCAAGAATGTTATGAGTGTGTCCATTGTTTTAAAATTTGATACGGTGAGAGTCTCAAGAATAATGAAAGTTTGAGTGTCTCCATTCGTGTAAATATGGTTTGAGAGAAAGATTCGTGAATGAAAATTATCGTGGCCAAATCACATAGATTGTGGTCATGCATTGTCTTTACTTATGAGATTATGTCTACGTGATCGTTTGCGGTGGTTGTTTTGATTTCGTGTTGATATATCTTTTCACAACATTAATGTCATTGGACCAAAGGTCTGCTAGGCCAAAATTAGTTGTTTTAGGGAAAATTCGAGTACTAAGCTAGTTTTTTGGGTAAAGGGTTACCCCGGAAAAGTAAAGTACTAAGCTAGTTAATATAGGGTAGTTTTGGTAATCGCATATTTTAGACTTCCTTCCGGTAGGGAGTAGATTAGCTATATTACAAACACTCAACAAATAACTCAGTGATCATCATCTCTCTCAGAAAATACTCATACACCTTTACTTGCTCATTGTATTTCATACCGTTTGTTTCAGCATTAAGTGGGCTTATTAGCTTATTTCACGATAATAAGCCCATTTTAGTGTTTCATAAGCTCCTCTTTTATGTGGCTTATGTCTTATGGCTTATGGGCTTATCTTAGTTTATCATCTCAAGGCCACTTAGGAGGACAAATAGAGAAGCTTATCACCAGTTAAAACATTTCATCAAACACCTGACCTAGTACTCATTAATCAAAACCAAAATTTGAAATACCTCGACACACGTGTCAACAACATTATCAAGATCACTTCCAAATGTTTCCTTATCCTTGTACAGCCTCTTCTTCAGCTCTTCCCGGAACTTGTTCGATTCCTGTCATAAAAAAAACACAAGTTAGTATGTGTTTTCAGTTCTAACAGTAAAAAGTATAAAGAATATAGTACGTAATGAGCGAATTCTGGAATTGGGTCCGGATAGATGTATTTTGGAGGTGGGGTTGCTCTATGAATGAAAAAACGTCGTGTTTTCGATGTAGAATGGCGTATAAAGCAGCCGGAGGTTCGTCGAGTAGAGAACTGTAAGGTATCGGGTGTCCTTGGAGGAACTGAAGGTATGAATGTGGTTAAGGGAGTGGAGATGATGGAACTCTGGATAACCGCCATTTTTTGTTTTTTCAAAAGCGTTCAAAAGCTAAAAAGGGTTGTTTGACGAGCTTGTGCAGTATTAAGTAGTTGGTCACTTAAAGGCTGACGAAGCCAATGATGCGTAGCTGGTCTTTTCGGAGTATTCGACTCAGAATATTACAAAAGACTGTAATAATGCAGAAAACACACAATATGCAAAAATATACAATGTAGAAAATTAAACACACAAAACAAACATACAAATATGCAAATTAATTTAAACTACACTAAACTAAAAATACTAATAAAATAAGAACTAAACAGCATCACTCTCCGGCAACGACGCCAAAAACTTGATGTGCTGTCGTGTAGGTGTTATTTATATATCAAGTTTTACTATTTATTTTATGCCGACTATACCCAAAAACAACACTCTAATGGGCAGTGTACCCGGTCTGATGAAGTTTCATGGTAAGTAGGGTGTCGATCACTAAGAGCGAGAGCGTTAATTCCTATATCTATCAATATTTTAATTACTCTAATTAAGTTAATTCTAATTACTTGTTAAACTTATGCTAAACCTAGTTCTAATGGCAATGGGGGGTTTTTAGCCTGAGAGACTGACACAGGTTTTATGGTGACAATAATCAATTCTAAATACAACCGTATTAGCCATATTAAATCCGATTAAACGCTAGTTTGTTTATTTAGTGCAATGATTTCTTATCTTGAAGCAGCATATCATTCTTAAGACTTAGGCGAGACATCATCCTAAGACCTAGACACGTTGAATCCTATCACAATTAACGTATACGCATAAAGCATCCTTTTAGTTTAATTATAATCTATCTAGGGATTACAGCAATGGTGATCTTGTCAAACCCTAGCCCATTGGGACTTTACCCACTTACTGTTTGACGGTGTTTTATATACTGGTAGTTCACTGTTCAAATCTTTATCAATTAATTAAGAACATACTTGTTGAAACATTACGGGTCACCTGCCGGTCTAACTAAGCTCATAATTTAAAGACAAAGACAGAACATTATTTGTGATCATATTGGTCCAGTAATATAAAACACGATATGGAGAGCTATCCTAGTATCTAGTTCACTTGTTAGGGGTAATTAGACCCAGTTGAATGATAGGTCGCATATTCAAACACGTAGACAAGTATCATGTGATAAACATAATTAAACTTTCAACGATAAATTAAGAAATCAATTTTAAAACAAATCAAACATTAAATCTTCATTAAGATGGCTAATACCCTAGGGTATTAGCCCATAACCATTGAAATTATACAAGCGTGATCAAATAACCAAGGTAAACTAAACGTTTTACCGAACAATATCAAAAATTAAATGATTACAAGAGTATAGGAATTACACGGTGTCTTCTATGGAATCGTGATCGATGCTTGACCTTTGGTTGCTCTTCTTTTCTTCAGAAAATCGTCTTTTATGCGTATGGTATAGAGAATATGATTTTGCACACTAAAAACTCGTTCTTGAGTCTTCTATTTATAGTGTCTGAAAAAGACTGGCCAATACGGCGTATTGGGGTGTTTTCCTTGGAGTGCCCGCTAAGTTTATAATCAATCAAATATTCATTCCCAAATTATAATTATCTCCGTATCTTTGAATGTCTATCCAGCTGGATACGGCGTATAGTAGAAGAGTGATATGCCTTATTGGGAATTGTTTGTACGCGTTTTCTTGTGAAGAGTTGGCGCTGATACGCCATATCTTCCTTTCTGGATACGGCGTATTGGGCAGAATTAAGCAATCTTCAAATATCATCGTTTTAGCTCCAAAATATGCGCCTTTTAGCATGTCTTCACAAATCACTCCTTAATTACTGCATATAACACTTTTAAGCAATTAAGTACAAATTTTTGCAATAATTATATAAAAGTGGGTAACTTATTCGGGATAAATGATGGTATAAATGTAACGTTATTTGATGTCATCAATGGTCTTTTTTGTAATTTCAAAAACTAATATGTTTCAGGAGAGTATGTAATTTAAGTCCACATAAGTGGCAAACATCAAAGTCCACATTCGTGGCAACTGTCTAAGTCCTTTTAGAGGCAAACATAAAAGTCCACTTAGGTGGCAAATGGATAATTTCACTTCTCTAGGACTGATTTAAGCTATGTGTGACCTGTTTTACTTTTTCATGCAAAACCATATAAGTAGCATGAGAGGTTATACACAGCTTGATGTGGAAACCAGGTTTGCCCGTTTGGTTCCTATATAACAGTGAATGTTGTTTGTTACACGTGTTACTACGTTTCATAGTCCACTGAATTGCCTGATAAGTCAAAGTCATAATTTGGTTGCAAAAGCATGTTAGTATCAAAAGAGTTTATACACACATGGTCCTTGATGTTATAACCGGGTTTGCCCGTTTGGTCCCTATTTAACAGTGATTGTTGTTTGTTACACCTGTAACTACGTTTTGTATTTTCATTGGTGGACAAAGAGGCTAGTCTCTTGGCGGGCTAATCTCTTAGCGGGAAAATGAAGAATTGTGGTTTTCCTTACCCGATTAGTCCCTGAAACCCAATTACACCATTGGACCGTCAAACCCAGATACACCATTGGACCCCCAAACACAAGTATTTAAATCGATACCAGATTAACCATTATTAGACACTATATATCGCCCTTTGATTCTCACCCAGCTATCCTAATAACTCAAAACATGTTGGCAGAAAGTGATAACGGTAAGTTTTCCATGGTCGACGAAGAAGACTTGACTTTTAAGAAATTAGCACCGATGGCTGAAGAAATCATAATGTTAAGTGAGGTTCTTAAAAGAAACTGCATTTCGCCCTCTAATTCTCACCCACCAGTCGTAATAACTAAGAACATATAAGTAGTAAGTAATAACGATAAGTATATCATGGTCGACGAAAAAGACTTGATTTTTAAGAAAAATTCAATTATGGCTGAAGAAATCATGGTAATGTTACGCGTTTGTGTTGCAAAAAAAGGTCAGTGCCATCGTTTGGTACACTAATGAAATAAAGGAACTGGTAGAAAAGGTAGCTGATGGTTGGAGAGATAAAGTTTCCTATTTTGTCGATGTTCGTGTTTGTTTTCTAAGTTTTTTTTGTTTAGTAAGTTTTGTTTGTTTTTGATGTTGGTGTTTGTTTTTGATGTTGGTGTTTGTTTTCTTATGCATGCATTTGCAGTTGCACTAATGTTGTGCTATATTTATAAAAGCATAGTCTTAGAAGTTAGCAATTTGTATACAACCATTCAAAGAAATATATTTGAGTTACTAATGCCAAGCCAAGTTCCAAATAACTCTTTAGCAACATTCTGGAACAGAGCATACGAAACTATTCAGACCCACCACGCTTGTGGAATACGTGACCATAAATATTTCTTTGTAATGTTAATATATGATGAGTTAATTGCTTAGGAGAAAAGATGGAAACATTATAAAGTATCAAAGCCGCTCCTTATGGTACCTTCCTTTGGCAAACCTGGTCCGTTTGTAAGCAGCTTGTAATGAATCCGTACCGAAGATTGTACCAGAAAGCTCTTTGAGTGTTACTTAGTGGAGATCGCCTAACGTCAATAGGAGTACGAAGACTTGATAACTACAACAACTTTCTCAAGTTTTCCATTCTTGAGAAATTTCTTAACATCTCCAAAATAACCCGTCACAATCCCTCCATCAACATTGACATAGTCAAGCACGCTAAGCCACGGGGTACGTGTAAAATCGTCATCCTCACCTACGTCCTCAATAAATTTTCTAATATACTCTTTTGTAGACATTACGGATTCCTCCCCACCTTCCCGAGTATCAGCTAATTTACAGAGTTTGGCCGTTTGAACAATACCAGCAGAGAGACTGGTAATTCCAAGAATTGCTTCATAAACACAATTAACAACTTGGATTGTTTTGAGATGAAAAACCTGGTTTAGATGAGTGGAGATGGATATCTCAGGGCCATGTGAAGGGATTTGCTGTGGGGAACGGAGCGCGAGGGTTAGTCGAATTCGGAATCGTCTCTAACAAGGACGCCCCCGTTTCTCCATTCATCATACTTAACTAACTGATGCTGGGTTTTGAGATGAATCAGGGTTGGGTGGTGTGGTTTATCTTTAGGGACTATGTGAGTGGTGTTGTTGGACGATAGACGAACAGGGGGTTTAGTACGAGAAAAGATCAGAATCGTCTATATCAAGGCCTTCTTCCCATTCATGATTTGGTGGTGAATTCATGTTTTAGTGAATTACTGAAATACTGCTTTACTTTGTTAACAGATTACATTATCTTATATAGGGTGTAAGGTAAACTATGTTTGACTTTTTTGGCCAAATATTCACTTGTATTGTTCTAAAAATTAAATATGTTTATCTATGAATTTGGCCTTGCCATTTATGGTTTTCAAATGCACTAGAAGGTTTACTCCTTTTATCTATGAATTTGTTCCCTGGCATTTATAGTTTTCAACTGCACTAGTACACCTTCTATATTTAGTCCTTTCCCGTTTACCCGCCCATATTTTCTACAGCCATTCACATAAATAGAGAAAAACCTAACACCACCTCACATGCCATTTTCATCTAAATAGTTACACTTTCACTTGGTTTCCAGACAATTGTGAAAAAACTAATGATACCATAACATCTTCACATAGCTAACAATGAAACTTACATCTGTTCACCAAGTGAAGTATGTTTATCAGACTCTGACAGTGAGTTGCTAATACCAACTCCATGGTCTGATGAGTCCAAGAATGAAAAAAGGGCCAAAAGGTTGAGAGAAGAATTCGAATGGAAAAAATCCTTGTTTGAGATTAACCTTACGTTCGGCATTAATGCCTTTGATTTAGACAAAGGCACTTAGGTAATGAAAGACAAGGTTAGCCAGGAACACGTGTGTGAAGAAGAGGTGCTTTTGAACAACAACATAGAAAAACAAAGTGGTGATCTTGTAGAGATTTCAAGTGAAGTAGTGGAACAGGGGATGGATGATTATGTGCCTAATAAGATTGATGGTGCTCAGTGTGAAAAGGTTCCAAACCATGTTGTTAACAAAGGTAACCTTGAAGTTCTGGTTTGTAAACAGGTTGCAAACCATGGTGGTGATAAACTAGTGGACAAAGGAAGACCACTAAAGAGGAAAAAGGTGTATGCTGAATAGAAGATGGCGTGATACCATAGTACTGAGCGACGAACGTCATGCAAAGAATAGGGTTCATGTTATGTGCTATCTCTATTAAAGTTAATAGTAGAAAAAAAAAAATTAATAATAAAATAATATAACAAAAATGAATAAAAAAAATCAATCTGAAAAAAAATAAAACTAAAGATAAAGTAAAAAAATATAAAATGGTGTATTTAAAAAAAACTTAAAATAATATATATGAATTGACAACTGAGTAATAATGTCTAATATATAAAAATAAAACAAAAAAATGGATACAAAGGAGTATAATTTATTAAATTAAAAAAAAAAACTACCCCTACAGCAACATAACTACTCCCCCACACTCCACCCAGCAACTACCCCGCCTCATTCCACACGAGCCTCCTCCTACCAACAATACATCCAAACTTCCAACACCCCCCCAACCCCAGCCTACTACACCCCCCCTACACGCACCAGACACCACCCCCCGACCACTCGCTCTCCACTACACCCTCACCCTCACCATAATCCAACCGCAAAAATACCACCAACCCAACCATATACATTGAACATCCAGTAGCTCGCCCACCAACATCCCCCACCAACAAACCTTCTCCACCCTAACACACACAACCACCCATTTCCCGAACGCCCACCACACCACCCACATACCCACCCACGCACACACCCCATGCGCCGCACCCCAGCCCCCAAACAACACCCCCGACTCTATTCACCCCACACCCTACCGTAAATTATTTGGATACCGTAAAAAACACTTGTACCAGAAAAATCAAGTATTTTTATGTAGTATGTAAATGATGTTGTATGTTTTGGATCATCAAGTTATGCAACTTTTTTCCATTATTTTGTCTCCAAGGTAACAACCCTGGACAAACAGAGTAGTGGTCAAACAGTGTAATTTATACACAAAACAACTACAATAACAATAACACATTATAGTGAAATGGTTCATTGATTAATAACCAAAACGTTGAACCATACATTCATAAAAACACATGTTAACAAAAAATAACCCATAAGCAAAAAAGATAACCCCCAAGCCGACCTTCTACCGTTTATAGAGATTTATAAAAGTCAAACTCCTTCATGGCCTGAAGGTGCAACTGTAAAGCTATCGTCCTCATCTCCATCGCTGTAACACCCCCAAATTGGGTCGCAGTGAAATAAGGGTCTGGGGCGTTACTTCATAGATCAATAGCACAAGATATAAGAACGACCTCTATATGAGTCATTTAAAAATGATACATTGGATTTTATAAACTTGTTTGTTACAAAAGCCCGAAGCTTAATTTGTTCATCCTTGCAAATGTAAAGATTTTAATACATAACAAATACACCAAAATGTAATGCATTTAAATCTTTATGATAATGTGACTCCAAAATGATGACCACCAATGTATCCTTGTTTCTTGCCTTATTGACCTAAGAAAAACATGCTTTAAAACGTCAACATAAAGTTGGTGAATTCACAGGTTTAAGTAATGTATAAAGTAGGACTGCAAGATTTCAAAGTGCATGACTATTGTAACACATACAATATCACAAAAATGTAATTACGATTCCCTAAGCTCATGACACTGAAGCTACGACATATATGAATTGTAAATTAATGTCAACAATGTGCCCGTGTAGATGTTCAACCTGCAACATCCCAAATCCGACATGGTATACGTCCGTTGGTTCAATCTGTCAAATCTAGTG
>BQNB010002745.1:108510-121527 GCA_026074375.1 Tanacetum coccineum
ATCCATAGAGGTTAGATACGCCGTATTGAATGTCTGGGATGACAGACTCAGCAAACAATTTAAAATAAATGACAAACAATTCAAAACAGTCGGGTTGTTTCTCGGTAAGCACTTTTCTTTCAGCCAGTCTTTAAGTTAGACTTTTCTTTTCTTCTTCATCATTCATCTTATGCCTTTGTTACGAGTCATCCTTCATCCATAATGCAAAAAAATTCTTGATAAGCTTGACATGCATCAATGTTGGTTCTTGAATGGTCGAGGTGCTCGTGTTCTTTTATGGCAACATACTCCTCATCAGCGTCGAATGAGTATTTTATCATCTTGAATCTTCTAACATTGCAGGTTGATGGATCGTGATGTTCCTTCTTATTGTCTTGAGTATTACCGGCGTTGTTTGTTCTATAATTCCTACCAAAGATACGGTTAATATCAAGATAAGGGTCATAAGCCTTTTCAGTTTTGGCTTTCGCATACGGTCCCTGGCCGTGATTTTCCCAATGAGCGAATGGGGCGTTTTCATAAGCATTTACTTTCCACCAACATTCTTCTAGTTTTACTAATACATCGTAATCTAGTTTGTGGAAATTACTTCTTTTCAACCAAGCGTAGAATTTCATCACTCGGGAGTTGCATCCCCCATGATTCTTCAAATCTGGCCTTATACATTAAACTTCTTTTTCAGCATTCCATCAGTCAATTCATCATACCATTTTTGATCCTGGAAATAAGTCATACATCTGACTCGAACCATCCCGGGTAGTTCTATACCATTACAGAACCCATCAATATCTGAACTACACGTGGGCCATTTAGGCTTTCCATTCTTAAAACGATATGGTTCGCATATATGATCACATAATTGATATGATACCTTGTTATCTGACCATGGTTCCTCAAGATCCCTTGTCATATTATTATTCAACTCATACTCCTCGTAAGTCTTGATTCCTTGGATATCGAAAGTAAATAGATCCATGTCGATTTTAAGAAGATAGTTGAATTCATTGAATGCTTTACACAAGGGTGTCTCGAAGTCAAATAAGTTGCCTTCGATCTTGAAGATTTCAGCAATATCGTCAGGGTCATCATCTTCATCGGCTTCCATCTCTTCATTGTCATCAGAAAGTTGGTAGAATTTTTGAATGAACTTTTCTACCAAATTTTCCCAAGTAGTAACTGAGCCAATACAATCCTTTTTAAACCATTCACTTATGGCTCCTGCGAGTGAGATAAGGAAGACGCTAAGCCTAAATCGATCCTGACTTAGCCCTTTTATTTTGAGTGGCCCAACTACTTCGGGAAAATTATCGATGTGTTTAAACGCGTTTTCTCCAATTATCCCATTGAAATTATTATCCAGTATTTTCACCAAAAATGTTCCTTGTATTTCAAGAAAACTCTTCTCGATCATTCTTCCTTTGTTATCATCAGAGAGGAAGTTCTTTCGGGTAACTGAAATATATTTATTTGGTTCCGCCATGGTGATTCCTTCGTCAAACGGTTTCCTGAGAATAAGCACAAACAATCAGTAGGACGTGCCCTCAAGGGAGAGAACACAGAGATCAGGAAATTGAATTCGGAAAATTAGGATTGCTACTTTATCAGTTGATCGATACGCCGTATTCAATCGATTTGAATACGCCGTATGGATCTGCTGAATGTCAGTACGTCGTATTGAGTTTGCAGAATACGCCGTATTGTTTGGGAGAACATGATACGTTGTTTAGACTGCAGCGATCAATACGTTGTATCTGGGTAGAAAGTTTGATACGTCGTATCCAACTGGTAGATACGGCGTATCAGGTGGTCTACCAGAACAGAATACTTTGAAAACAATTAAATAATGCAGAAATTTAAACACACAATTAAACACAATTAATTAAATACAAGCAGAATTTAAACAAGTAGATTGATCTAATTAAATTATTCTAAGCTAAACTAGTTAGGAGTTAAAAACACTAATAAGAATAAAGATTAAACTTTTTCACTCCCCGGCAATGGCGCCAAAAACTTGATGTGTTGTCGTGTAGGTTGTATTAATTGATTACGAAGTTTTAAATTTATATTTAACCGACTTATCCTAAAACAACACTTTAACGGGCAGTGTACCCGATCAGATGAAGTTTCATGGTAAGTAGGGTGTCAAACACTAAGAGCGAGGTCGTTAACCTTATATTCTATCAGTATTTTAGTTAATCTAATTAATTAGTCTAGTTAATTCTATGTTATTTCTAATTAATGTTAAACCAATGCTAAACCTAATTCTAATGATAAAGGGGGGTTTCAGTCTGAGAGACTGGCACAGGTTTTATGGTGACAAAAATCAATTCAATACACAATAAGCATGCAAGAAGATAATTAGAAGATAAAAGAGCGGTACAAGCCAAATGATAGAAAACTGTATTAGCCAAATTAAATCTGATTAAATGCTGGTTTGTTTATTTAGTGCAATGACTGCTTATCTCGAGGCGGCATGTCATTCTTAAGACTTAGGCGGGACATCATCCTAAGACCTAGACACGTTGAATATTGTCACAATTAACGCATCCGCATAAAGCATCCTTTTAGTTTAATTATAATCTATCTTAGGGATTAAAGCAATGGTGATCTTGTTAAACCCTAGCCCATCTGGCCTTTATCCACTTACTGTTTGACGATATTTTATATATTGGTAGTTCATTGTTCAAGTCTTTACCAACGATTAAGAACGTACTTGTTGATCCAAGGGTCACATGTCAAGCCAACTAAGCTTAATAATCTAAAGGCAAAGATAGAATATTATTTGTGATCTTATTGGTCCAGATATATAAAACACAATATGGAGAGCTATCCCAGTATCTAAATCACTTGGTCAGTCTCACTAGACCTGGTTGAATGATAGGTCACATATTCAAGCACATAGACAAGTATTAGGTGATAAACATAATTAAACAATCAATGATAAATCAAGCAATCGAGATTAAACAAACCAAACATTAAATCTTCATTAAGATGGCTAATACCTGAGGGTATTAGCCCATAACCATTGTAATTATACAAGTGTGATAAATTAACCAAGGTAAACTAAACGTTTTACCGAACGATACAAAAATTAAATGATTACAAGAGTATTGGAATTACACGGTGTCTTCTATGGAATCATGATTGATGCTTGACCTTGGCTGCTCTTCTTTACTTTAGAAAATCGAATTTTATGTTTATGGTATAGAGAATATGATTTTGCACACTGAAAACTCGTTTTTGAGTCTTCTATTTATAGTCTCTGAAAATTAATTGATATGTCGTATTGAGTAAGGTCAATACGACGTATAGGGGTGTATTCCTTGGAGTGCGCGCTACGTTCACAATCAATCAGTTATATCTTTCCTTAATCACATTTAATGTAGAATCTTTGATTGTTTTACCAGCTGGATACGGCGTATGTAGTAAGCAGGATACGTCGTATTGGGAATTAAACATACGTGTTTTCTTGTGAAGTCCTGGCGCTGATACGCCGTATCTTCTTTGCTGGATACGACGTATTAAGTCAGAAATAAGTATCTTAAAATATCTTCATTTAAGCTCCAAAGTGTGCGCCTTTTAGCTTATCTTCACAATGTACTCCATAATTACTGCAATTAACAACTTTAAGCAATTAAGTAACAATTCTTGCAATAATTATATAAAAGTGGGTAATTTATTTGGGATAAATGATGGTATAAATGTAACGTTATTTGATGTCATCAAATATCTAAAAAAAGAGTTCAGTTCAGCATGGATGGATATGCCACGCTGAACGATGTCGATCTCCTCTTAGAAGCTAAACAAGAGTTTTGCCTCTAGAACTTTACAAGGCGGGAAAAAACTTTGCTTTAAGTCAAAAGGAATAAATCATATCTCCTTGTGAATGACTTCTTCAAAAGTTGTTAAAGAAGTATAAATAGTGTACACAACTTTTCCCCAAAAAGAGATTTTCCCATTACCTAGTATGACAACATTAAATGGTATATCTCAACCACCCATTTGATGCTTGACAAGGGGAACCCCTTGTAAACCTTAATTCATTGCCTATATAAAAATGTTGTAAAGGAGTAAAAATTATCTCTTGCAATTAATGTGAAACACACTCAAGAGCATTTACTCCTCGAATCAAACTAAGTATCGCTAAACTTTCAGTTTCAGCATAGGGTAGAGTTTGTACTTAAACACAACTTTGGTTCATGTTTAAGTTAGTGAGGATATCACCTTAAATTATCATTCAACTGATTTACTATTTCGTAAGTAAATCATGTCATAGAATCTTATTCTAATAAGAGTTTATAGTTGAAAAGTAATCAGGTATCTTTAGTTTTATCAGGTTCTTATATTGTTATATTAGTGGATAAAACAAAACACTTTGTTGTCATGAAATGTGAGTTAACTTAACTTAATAAGTTATTATCACATTCAAGGGACCAACACTTCTTGGAAACAGGTTATTAGGCATTAATAAACACCCGTTTATTCCGGATAACCTTCCTAGTATTGGTAGCCTCAAGCTCGTCAACAATGGTGTGCTCAACCAAAATGAAAGTCTAATAGCAGAATTTTGCAAAACCGAAAAAGTTTTACAATCCTCCTAGGCAGTGTACCTAATTGTTGTAGTGTAGGATAGGTAAGACTCAGGGGATTGATCGTTCTCTAGGGAAATAGTGAGGTAGGTTCGAATTGTATGTTTACTAAGATCTAAAGGTTAAGGGGGAGTATTTTTACCTTTTTTAGAAAGCAAGTACAATCAATATGTTGAGAGTGGTTTTAAACTAAACTAAACTAAACTAATTATGCAGGAAGTAATAGTGACGGGTACTCTTTTAGGTAAACAAACATGATAAATTAATCATGTATTACTCCCTAGTTGATTCCTCTAACTCGTTTCCCTTTCACCCTTGTTAGTGTAATATGTAAGTATTCTCCTAATTCAATTGCGAGTTGGTCAAAAACGCACCTATGTGATCACCTAAGTAGACAAATGCTAAAAACGCTCTTCCCAACCAATAGTTAAACCACACGCATTAAATACTTAATTAATTATCTTCCCAAACGTGAGGGTTTCATCTAATTCTAACCACGTTTCACTAGACGTCTTTGCACACAAATAAATTACAGCTAGTTTTCTAATGCCTAACGTGCACACCACTAACAAAAAGCAACAAACTAGAGTTCACAACTAAGTTTCATGCAATCATAAGCAAACATTTATAAATTTAGCCTAACATGTTAACAAGAATAAAAGAAAAGAAATCAATCATCAAACACATAGACATATTTGAATGATTAAAGATTGGATTACGTATCTTCAAACCAACATGTGAGTATATAAGTACAAGTGGCATAAAAATCCCTAAAAATCGTCTATTATGGTTGACTATAGCTCTCCAAAGTTTCACACGCGAATTATGAAAATAAAGGATTTGTATATATAGGAATTAGGCTTTGACGGCGTCACTAGGGTTTTGTGACGCCATCACCCGTTGAATCCTTCTAGGGTTCTCTTAGCCGACATTTCCTAACGTAATCATGTGTTCTAGTAACGTCGTCACTTAGCAATTGTGATGCCGTCACGAACTTCTTTTGACGTTGTCTCCACACACTAAAGCGTCACAAAACTTGTCTAAAACTTCACTTTCTAAGCACATTGGGTGACGCCGTCAGGGAGGTGGTCGCGATGCTAAAAAGTTGTGTTTTGCCTTGTTTCTTCTTGAATCGAGCTCAAGTCATGTGTATTCCATCCAAGTGCTTCCTATATGTTAATTACACAAAAAGTAAGGATTTGGTGCAATAATAGAGCATATTTGCATGATTTTATGGGTTAAATGATCCTGAAAAGTGCATAAAATGATACCTTATCACGGTCTCCTAAAAAAGGAACAATCACGCTTGTGATCTCTTCATTAAGGGTCTTTTTTTCCCTTGGCCAATGTCCTTTCACCCATATCAACTTTGAAGAGGTCAGGAGTCTTGATGAAATCACATAAACCCATTAAGGAAAATGTGAAAGACACGATTAAACAACAAAAGACTAGGCGAAATAAAATGCATAAAAAATGGAAAGAAAGGACACTTACCCTCCTCATCTGGCCTTAGGAAATCATGGCATAAATTTTGATCATCCTAACCTTGGATCAAGCCAATGGCACACAAAAACGTTTTTGGATATTTCTTATATCTGACACGGTTGTTATCAAATGTGAACAGGATGTCCAAATCAACCCTAACATTAGAGGGGGATGGATCCCGGTCAACTGAATCTCCATCAAACCATGGGATGAAGATAGGAGCAATGTTGGATTTAATTCAAAAGAAATGATCCCTCCATTTCTTTGACGAATCCAAAGACTCGGTATAGCAGCAGGGGATAACTAAAGATTTAGGTCATGTCTCATTATCTAAAGTTAACCAACCTCCATTTATCCCGCTGAAGTAAAATTTCTCGAATCAAGGGATAGTAGAAACCCCACCATGGACGCGACATAATATTTTCAAAGTGACTATACCTGGTCGCGCCCAATACGGAAAGTTGGGAAATTTTGTTTTGCAAGTACTCGAGAATGCTAAGGAAGAATCTAGATAAAGAGATTTGGTGATTGGCATACTCCGACCCTAGTAACTCCGTCTCTAAACTAGCATGAATATTGCGCAAAAAAGATCTAACACTTTTTGAGTCAAAACAGAAGTACGGTATGTATATTCTCCTTGGCCATCTAAAAAGGAAAAGAAATGTGAAAAGTGTTGGGATTAAACCTGATTCTATGGAGTGAATACAAACTAGTCAGAATCAGGTCGGAGGAATGGCCGAAATTCCTAAAGAGGTTACTAAGGAGAAATATTGTAGAAAAAGTATAAGTGAAGAATAGGGATGGGTATTTATACGAGCTAAATTGTGACGTGTCTCGGGCACCTTCTTAACGATAGAGATGAAAGCAAACAAACGGTCACGATTAATGTAGAAGGTAAACGGACGGCTGACAAAACGTCACATCTATCAGATAACGTGTGGCTCGGAGCTAATCGTGAATACCAAGAATTGGTTATATGTTTATATAATACAGATAGTGGAAAGCCAAGTTGGTATGTGCTTAAATACACATACCTTTTACCTTTAAAAACAAGCTAAAATAACCAAAAACGGACTTAAAATGCCAAATATATGCTTGTTTTGCTAACTGTGTTGTGCAGGAACGGATAACCAAGAAAAGGACGAAAAACAAAGCCAAAACGACAAAACCGAACTCGGAATAGAAAAGACTGTGAAAGACAAAGCCAAATCAAAGCCGGAAAGTCAATCAAGTCAAAAAGTCAACAGAAAAGTCAACTGGTCAAAGTCAAAGTCAACCCCGGGGCCAAAGTCAAAGAAATATAAGTTTAGGGACTGAAGTTGCCAATCCCTAAACTTATTTTTATAAGAAGAAAAGAGGAAAAGAAAAGAGAAGGGCTAATTTTGCAATTCAAAAAAAAAAAAAATAAATCAATAAAAAAAAAAAAGAAAAACCGAATCTCGGGAATAGAAAAGACTGTGAAAGACAAATGCCAAATCTCGCCGGAAAGTCAATCAAGTCAAAAAGTCAACAGGAAAGTAAAAACTGCGTCTAAAGTCAAAGTCAACCCAAGTAACCGCCGGGCGCAAAGTCAATGAAATATAGCTTTAGGGGCTGAATTTGCCAAAACCTTAAAAACATATATTAAAGAAGATGAAGAGGAAAAAGAAATGAGGAAGGGCCATTTGTTATTTACTCAAAGTAACAAGCTATGGGGGGGCAAAAATGCAATCCCCCACTAACTTGTATACACAAAGGACGAGTTTTGCAATACTTTTCCTTACTCTTGGGGACTTGTTTTGCCATGTCACCAAGTTTTAAAACCACATGGACGTGTATGAAATTGGAGAGATTAACTATGAGGGGCCATTTTTGCCAATTCCCTAAACAACACTCTCGTTATACAATCCAACTTATTTTCACGCTATCTTTTTCCCACAAAAACAACTCACAGGGATTGTATTAACCGTATTTTACCCCATGAACTTCAATCACCTCTATGGATAATCAACTTACATCCATCACCCACTACCTTTCCAGCCACAAAGGTGCCAACTTGGCAAATCCCTCCAAACACCCCTAAGACCAAAAAAAAATAAAAATAAAAAAAAAAAAAAAAAAAAAAAAAAAATATTCGGCGACTAAGATTGAATTTTAATGATTGAAGGGCCAAGATTAGAGGCATACGGAACACTCTCACAAGAAAAACACACCTGTGTTGCTTGTGTCTACAAACAAGCTACAGCACAGAAGAAAGAGAGAAACTAGAAGACCTAGTGTAGATTTTGGCTAATAAAAAGCCTTGGTAAGCCCTTTGTGCAAGAATGCTTGTTTTAGTTAATGTTTTAATTCAGTTTTTACAAATAAGTTTTTATTGTAGTTTAATAGTATTTCTAAGTTAGATTTCCCTTATGCAATTGTAATTCTAATTTTAATGAAAAATTAAGCTCTTTTTTACTCAATAAGCTCTCAAATAAGATCATTAGAGCTATATTCGTGCTAATGAGCTCTAATTCAGCTTCAAAATTTGTTATAAGCTCTTTCATTTTTTTTACATTTGAATTCAGCTCATAAATGTCTCGTGAGTGCATTTTGGAAGCTATTTGGATTAGTAATTAAGCTCCAAGATCAGCATATTGTGCTTATTGCTCAGGTTTAGTGGCTTAGAGCCATTTAGGACTGGTTTTTAGCCACTCTCTCAGAAAGGAGTGGCATTAGTTATGAGACTAAACAAAAATCCAAGGTTTATTCATAAATTTCATTATTGCTTTAATTTCTAGCTTAAGTCCTTAGCATTATTTGGCTGTAAACTCTTGCAAATACATTGTTTTGTAGGCTTGTTAATTAGCTGTTTTAAGTTTTCCTTGCATAATTTGGTGTTATATTAGCTTATCTCTCAAAACTGTCATAAGTAGTAGTATAAGCTAGTAGAGAAACTAGCTTATTTTTCTTAATAAGCTAGGATTTTTAGTTTTAAAATAGTTTAAATAGGTCAAAATAAGTGAAGTGGATAAAAAGTTTCAAAGTTTTTGCTTAAAAAAGGTTTTAAAATCCCTTTTGTTGGACTGTTTTGAGATAAAGGGGTGATTTGGTACAATGACCAAAAAGGGTCAAAAAAAGGTTTTTTGGCATTGGTTATGGTTACTTGGTCCATTTAAGCATAAGTTTTTAAGCAATTTCAAGCTGTTGTCTAGAAAGTTATTAGGTCTGTAAAATAGTTTTCTAAGGTTTTGCATCTAAGTCAAAACTGTGAAGTTTTTAAGTAAAACCTCAAGTGCTTATTTGATTAAAGCACTTGTCGGTTTTGAGTTTAAGCATTCAAAAGTGTGTATTTTGTGTCCAAAAAGGGCGTATGAGCCTTTGTTCTTTTGACTTTAATTAGTCTCAAAAACCACCTATGCCTTGTTTTGTCAAAGTTTGTGAAAAACCAAAAGCCTTTTTCATTCACAAAAATATGAAGTAAAATTAATTTTCAAAAGCTCAAAATTGGTGCACAAGCCCCTTGGCTTATAGAACTCAATTGTTTGAGCTTTTTTGTGATTTAGAGCTATTTGACAGCTTAAAATAAGCTGTTCTCAAAATAAGCCATTGAGTTTGCCTTAAAGCTCCCATGGTGCAAAGGGGGAACTTTAAGCTTCTTTTCTCAGCCCACTAAGAGCAAACTTAAGCCATAGTTTTTGGCTTTATTTTAAGAGCTTATAGGCTCTTCTTAAGCCTCTTCAGTTTTCAGCTCTTAAAAGCATCATTTGTGTGCTTATTTTCAAGTTCCATCATGACCTTTGGCTGTTCTTGAACCCCTTTGGCTGTAAGGATTGCTTATTTTTTGACTTTGATTAATTCATTCTTGCTCATCCCATAAGCCCCCAATGTTTTCCCAAGAGTTTTTAGGTTAGGTTAGATAGTTTAGTTTGCTTATTTCCTTTCTCTAGCTTATTTGTCCTAGCTTTAAGCATTTTTAGCTTCTTTAAGCTCTATTTAAGCTTTTCTGGCATAATAAGCTCCCCACAGCTTATTAGGCCTTAAGCTTTAGCAATTTTAAGTATATTAGAGTAGTTTTAGCCCATCTTAGACTTTTTTTAGTTAGTGCCCCTTAGCTTAATTCGACCTCAAGTCCAAAAGGACTTAGCATCTTTTTGCCCTTAAGTCCAAATAAGCCAAACTGTCAAAGTTTGAGCTTATTTTTAGGCTTATTTACAGCTTTTCAGCAAAAGCTCTAGTTGACAAAGTTGTTAAGCCCCACGAGCTTAACAACTTTGCTTCTTTGAGTTTTCAAAAAAAAAATAAAAGGGGAAGACACTTGGTCCGGGTGAGCAAGACTCGAACCCTGGACCAAGCGGTACATCCCCTTTAACTCACACACACTTAACCACTGCGCCCTTGGGTCTTTTTCGTTATAGACTCAAGGGCAAATATATTTAAGGGGGTTTTCCCCAAATAAGCCTAATAAGCTGTCAAGCTTATTTTCGGGCTTATTACATAAGCTGTGTGGTGTTTGTTATTTTTCGTAGGACTCTTATAAAACCTAGTATTTTTAGAAAAAATTTCAGAATTTTTTGTAATCGTTTAATATTTTTTATAATTTAATTTAGTTAAAAGTTTATTTAATTCATAATAAATACAAAAATTATCAAAAAAATATTTTGCTTTTTTAGAAAATTTTCTTTTATCATCTAGTTTGTAGGAAAAATATAAAATTTTTCGTAGGGTCATTTTTATAACTTTTCATCTTTTAAAGAACGGGTCCGGGTACGGGATTTTGTTTTGACTCGTTTTTGGGTCAAACGAACTCCGTTTTCGGTCTAGTCTTTTTCATTCTTCGTTATTTGGTCCATAGAGTAGTTTAGAAGCGAAAATTTCTTCGTAGGCTTATTTTTAAAGATTTTAGGTTTTCCCCCTTTTGTTCGGGATTCGGGCCTTCGTTTTCTAGGCCGAAATTCCTAAAGAGGTTACTAAGGAGAAATATTGTAGAAAAAGTATAAGTGAAGAATAGGGATGGGTATTTATACGAGCTAAATTGTGACGTGTCTCGGGCACCTTCTTAACGATAGAGATGAAAGCAAACAAACGGTCACGATTAATGTAGAAGGTAAACGGACGGCTGACAAAATGTCACATCTATCAGATAACGTGTGGCTCGGAGCTAATCGTGAATACCAAGAATTGGTTATATGTTTATATAATACAGATAGTGGAAAGCCAAGTCATCAAAGAATGGGTCAAAAAGGCTGTTTTGTAACCCAAACTTAGTTAAGTCTAGAATATTTACCTTATGTTAGTAAACACATTAGATTGTAGGGACATGATGACGTATAACATATCCCCAAACTCAAGTATTTCGAATCCTACCCAAAGAAGGGAATCATCTAAAACTTGCATTAGGATGACTTTCTCCGGAAGGAAAAGATGTTTGGCACATCTATTAGCCCACAAAAGAAGAAGGGTTTGGCATGCCTAAGTGATCGTAGTAAGGCTGCAGACCTATCTTCCGGGATCCAAAGAAATCCACGAAAGGATCTGCGCGAGTGGAGCACAGACTTAATTCCAACAAACCTTAGACTAGAGAAAGCCTATGAATTAACCAAATGAAGTAAGGAATATAACTTGGGATCACGGAATAGATATATGCATGCTAGAAAAAAGCGGTGACTTGTCGACCAAGGGAAACATTCCCGAGTCATGGAGCATGAATGACAAAGCATAAAGCAAGTCAAACATGACTTCAAGGTAAGCATCATATAACCCATCGGTTAATCGAATATACTGATCTCTCGACGACGACAAACAAACTTGCCAATGAATACAAGAAGATTAAACTCACCCAACAATACAACCTCTTGGCTAAGAACATACACACTTATCTTATTTTCTCTCTCTATGATCTTACCCTTACATCGGAGGCTGACCGTGGGATCCTCCTCCCGTGGTGAGACTAACGATGCTTCCTTTCTTAGCAAAAGGTCTTGAATATTTCACTTAGTCTAAAATTCTTTTGAAGTACTCAAAATTATATTTCTAGTAAGTCGAAATCACTTTAATCCATACCCCGAAATTTGTACTAACAACTCAATTGTTGTATTGTCATGCGTTATAACAACCCACAATTTTCATAAATGTAAATATCCATCTATTAAGTTAGATGATGTACAATCTATCAGTTATATATGAACTCACCTTTTTCAGGGAAATTTTTCGCTTTATTACATTACATTACTTTGCCAATATCTCAATATGCAATATAACCTGCATAACTCAAGTTAACGGACTCAGACAACCTATGTATGGCAATCCTATCTTCATATATGTCAAGCAAACATCATAACATATCAAGTCAATATTATAATATCATTATTATAAGGTATATCACTTCTAAAAGGTACCATTTGCAACATCATATCAAAACGGGCTTTAAACCATTATCGGATCCCCTAAACCCTAATCTCATGAAAAGGGTTAACCCCTAAAGTGAATGCACAAGCTACTAAAGTATATGTACAGGTAATATGATATCTCATTTAACGTATAAAATCTCTTCAAGTCAAAGTACAAATCTCTAAAAGCTCAATGTACAAGTCATTAAGCATGATCTCTAAAATAGCCGTTCTACCTCCGTTTTCATTCTAATTTCTTCACCACCACTTAAGCAAGCTAATATACTCATATTACAATGTATAAACCCTAAATATTCTATTCATAAGCTTTCATACATCTTTTTACACTCAAAACCCTAATACGAAATCCTAAACCCTAAAACCGAACTAGTTTCTAAACTGTGACCTGTTTCTTGGCTTTTATCCATTGTAAACCCAAACCAACACTTAATTAAGTTGTAATAACTTATTTTACAATCATATCAATCCTATTCAATCATTATTTCATCATTATTTCATCATTTTACTTCACTTGTACGTAAAACATATCCTAGAAACCCTAAATGTACCTAATTGGTTCATTTAACCCGTTTACT
>BQNB010002746.1:0-58155 GCA_026074375.1 Tanacetum coccineum
GGGAGGCCCAACTCATCCCATGGCCGGCCATTGTAGAGTATAAATACACCCTCTCCTAGTCTTGGAGAGGGTTGGTTGTTCCATATTTCCATTACACTTCATTAATTCATTCATCCATTTTTCCATCATCTTTCTCTCTAACATCCCAACCCACATCTCACTATTGTTCTTGGTTGATCTTAAGATTACTAGTATTCTACAGGTTGTACCCAAAGAAGAACTCGACATCTAGCTTCGTGTCGGAAAATAATGTAAGCAATGTTATAAGGTTTTCTCCGTCGAAAGGGAGCTTGTTGATTAGTGAAGTAACTCTCGAGTTGGATACTCGGGGAGTGGAGTAGGGCAAAGAGGAGCTTCGTGATCGAACTATTATAAATCACCGTGTCCGGTTTGCATTTTCTTTTACCTTTCTCTTTACTTATGTCTTTACATTTATCGCTTTACTTTTACATACGCACTTGCATTGTATTATGAATGTGTTAATTTGTTTGTGTATGTTTGTTAGCCAATGATTGTGTAGCTCCTTTTAGTAAACATGTGTGATTGGGAAATATTGACAAATATAACTAGTTAATTACATCTAATAACTACCACTTTCTCATATTGCGTCAAACTTAATTGGTGATTTGATATAAAAGATCTAGTCCGAAAAACCTCTTTTGGAGGCGGTCCTATAAATCAGGCGACCCCCTGATGTACTAGGCGGTCGTCATATATTTATAGGACCGCCGATAGAGAGTGATGTAATTTTTTTAGTGACTAAATTCTAAAAAGATTTTTATGAAAACCGTATTCACCCCCCCCCCCTCAAATGGTTTCCACATTTGCACTTTTGTTTTTTTTTTGTATATGGGTTTCCCCGTAAAATTATTAACAATCCAAAAAACCACATTAATTACAAAGGATAGAGGTGATATTCCTCATCTCAGTCCAAAAAAAGGACACTTACATGCTACAAAAAGCAACAAACAGAACCACTATATAAGAATGACATGCCATCCTTATAACTAACAAATAGAATTACTTCCGATAACGGCTATTCAAACGAATATTGGTATGTGCTTAAATACACATACCATTTTCCATTAAAAACGGACTTAAATGACCAAAAACATACCAAAAATACATTGTATTTGTATGTTTTCATTTATATTGTGCAGGAAACGGATATCTGAGAAAAGGACAAAAACAAAGCCAAAAAAACGACAAAATCGAACACGGAATGGAAAAGAGCGTGAAGTCAAAAGTCAACCAAAAAAGTCAACCCCAACAAAGTCAAAGTCAAAGACGGAGCCTAAACCGAAGAAAAAACTTAATGGGCCGACCCGTACCCATCTAATAAGCCGTGACAGCCCATTAAGCTTTTATATTACAAGTCTTATAAACTTATAACTTAAATTATTAACCCATAAAAACCTTTTTAAAAAACCTAGAATACACACACCACCCGGCCCAAACAAAGCCCAAAACCTATAACCCATTAAACCCTTTACACCGTTAGTCCTAAAGGACTAACAATGTTGGTCCAAAAGGACTAACGGTGCAATATCCACCCAACCTCAAGGACCAACGATGAACATAAGAAGGACTGTGGGTGTAATCAAGTTATACACTTTCAGGGACCAAAGTTGCCAAAACTCAAACCTTAAATCCATACCCGCCATTTACTATTCATCATCCCCCACCTCTGTCCCTTTCCTTCCCTGCAACACGACAAAGTTAAACCCAAACCCCACACCATAAAACAACAAACACACGCTGGCAATCCTCTTATTTGTGGTTCGTTGATAAGAAAAAGACAAAGAATGAAGGGTTTAGATCAATTGGCTTGGAGGACACTCAAATTGGATGGCTTAGATGAAGACTTGAATCTCCTCACTAAAGAAACACAACAAGCACAAGACCCTGCAGCTTAGCATTTGTATAAATAGTTAGGTTTTTCTTAGCAAAAAAGGAGGGGAGGAGAGTAGTTTAGTTTTTAAATTTTATTTTTAATGTTTTTATGTCATTTAATTTCTATAATATTACTTTAAAAAGTCATGTAATCGTTTTAAGTTAATGAAAATTTAAGTTTTCATGTTTTGAGTAATTTTGAGTTTTATGGCATTCTTTAACAACCCGAATTTAAGATCAATAATTCATCCCGAGCGTTATCTTATTCTCTGAAAATTTTAGAAAATTATTTATAATGTTTTGGCCGATATTATTAAAAATGTCGTTTTAATTATTTACGAATCGTTCTTAGGATATTTATCCGCTTTAGCGTTTTGTTAAATACGATAATATCATGTTTAGCCCCAGAGCTTAATTATTTTTGAATTTGTATTTTTTGATTTATTTATTACGTGTTTCTGGTCTTCCTCTGGCCGAAACCGCGTTAAAATTTTTACTTTTATAACTTATAATGCGTTAATTAAATAATTGGGCCCGAGAATTTATGAATACATGGTTTATAAAATATTAACAAAATTTTACCAAGCCCATCCCTTTTATTTATTTTCACTTCTCCTACTAAACCCAAAAACAAACACCCCTTAATTGTTTTAGGCTCCAACAAAATTACAAACCAAACACCCCCTTATTATTTTTATAAAAATTGGAAGATAACTAGATATTTACTTCCATATCTAAGCCTTATACCCATAAACCCATATATATACAACTTCCTTTTATTAAAAACACAAAAAAAGTGTGTCGACTTCTTTTTCCTCCCCCCTCTCTGACCTTCGACGAACAGCAACAAACCCAACACCACCATCATCAAATCTTCACCAAATCATCTCCATTCAATCCCAAACCATCTCAATATTAAACCCCATCATTCCTTTTCACTAAAATTCATCATGCATCAAGAATTATAAAGTTCTTGATTTATTAAAATTTTGATTTTTGGGTTTTGATTCAATTAAAAGCAAGAAGATTATCAAGGGTTTGATTTTGGAAGGTTTGGGTATATTGGAAAGTTCGTTTTGGTTCTTGGTTTGGTCCTTGTGTAATCGGCAGCCAACACACACCCCTCTAGGGGTTGTGTTTGATCATTCTCCTCCTATTTTGTGTTGTAAGTCATCCTTAAAAACCCTAAGTTATTATCTAATTTTTATGTAGATGCATGTGTTTGATTTTGGTTCCTTGAGGCATGCATATACTTGATATGTTTTGGCTTTGGTTTAATATTGTTCATGGAGTATATTGGTTGTAGATGATGTTTATAAGGTGTGTTGTGGCATTGCATTTAGCTATGTAGGTCCGTTTAGAATGATCGGTGAATGTTTAGAGTTAAAATTAATAGCAGTTTTAACCAATATACAAAACGGGTCTTTCTAAAAAAATTTGGCCTGAGCCTGTGATTAAAACTAGCATGTTTAGTAGATATATGCTTAAGGTAAATGTATCCAATTGGATATAGCCGTAACTCCTCCGGATGAGTGAGTTATGGCCGTTTTACGGAAACTTGTCAAATCTGAACAGTTGGTTGGAAAACAGATTAAACACTATAATTTTTTCAACTAGAAGTTCTCTGCAGTTTTAAAGCTTGGTTCTTATCTAAACATCTTAAAATAACTTCTCCCAAGTAGATCACTTTATACTATTACGGTTTGAAAATAAGTTAAAATTAAATTGTTGTGTTTTTAAGAATAGATCCTTGTAAATGTTTGACTAAAATTCCGCTGCCAACATAGTTTTAACATACCGCCTTTTCTTGACAAATAAAAGTAGCGGCCACCATAGTAATAAGATAAGAAATTGCTAACGAGACCTTAGAAGCACTTAAAGTAGTATCAGTGCATGGTGTATACCAATTTTGGGATAAAAATACTTCGTTTAAGTTATAAATCAATGCTTGGTGCATATCCTTTAAACATATCTCATGACAAGTGTTTTTATTATTATAACGTAATGGTTTCCTTAATCATAAACAAGTCCTCCACGTCATTTTTTTAGGGTGGATCTTAGGCGTACCCTTTGCTCTCATCAAAGATATCATCTACTTCTCGATCTCCTTGCTAATACGGGTGAGTTCATATCCCACCTTTTCTCTTTTAATGTTTTCATAACTATTTTCGGGTGAGAATACATCTCGTTTTACTAGTATACTTATTGATTTCTACTACATGAGCCTACCATAACTTTTTTTTATTAAACCTTTTACTTTTCCAACCACTTTGATTTCTAATACAAGTTTGATACATGGTTGTTTCCTTTCCTCATAAATTTAAAAAGCTTGATTTGCTTACTGTACATACATGATTTTTGTGATCATTGATTATCTATTTTACAAAACCAAAAGTTTTTGAAGACATTATTTGTTTATTCTAATGGAACACAAGTCTTGAAGGTATCCTGACCCATATGAAATATCTCATAGTCCACTATTGTGCCGAAAATCCCTAAATTTCATGAACCCGTTAATTTGCCATGTAGGGTAACGCTATTCATTGAATTAGATCTATTGGATTTGACAACCCCATTCGAAGTCTGAATCGGATACTTTTTTCGAGCACCTTATTAAATGGCGATTTGGTATTAAGGAATCGTAGTATGAGGGCAATAATAACCTAGTACAACTCTTTTCTTGGGGCAACTACTTGTAATTAGCATTTGAGATATGCGCTTATTGTCAAGGTTTTCGGTGTCAAGAGCTCAATGCGGTAATTGTTTGAAGTGATAACATATGAAATATTGTGTCGCTGGCTGATCCTAAACAATGAGTGTCCACTATTAAATATTACTTCTTTATCAAATAATCACTACTCGTTGTGATTTTGGAAATAATACTTTGAAATGTATTGTAAACTCTGCTTTTCTTACTGAAGTTATTTACTTGAAGTTTTTTAATACATTTTTAACTTAAACCTATGAATTCACCAACATTATATGTTGACCTGTCTTTAGCATGAATTTTCTCAAGTTTATAATCTAACCTAGCTACATATGGGACACTACGAGTCTGCGGCGGTATATCAAAACTTTAAAGACTTGTTTTTCTTCTTCACAATTCGACAACCATTTGATTAATTAAAATATACTAAAGGAGACATTTTTAAAAAAAACTCCTTGTAACTTTTGTTAAAAAAAAAAATTATTAGAACTGAAATTAACTCTGATTTCTTTAAAATCGAATATACTTTTATTAACATTCTCCTTTAGAGTCGTTTCTATAACCTTGTACTTTATACTATAAGTAAGCATCACCCACCCCCCAATGTATTCCGATCATTGGTGAATTTTAGGTGTGTTACAGATTGGTAATCAAGACACATTGTTATACGAACTAGTCGTTTTCAGTAACCCTAAACTAAACCGTTTATTCGAAAAAAATTGAAGTCATTCACCCAATTGGTCCATTCCACGCGCCTTGGCTTCCCAGGAAATTTATATGCTACTCTTGTTGCAATCTTTAATGGCTATTACATTAAAAATTTGTAATATAATTCTTGGTTATTATTTCCACTCTCATGCGTCTAACTTATTACGACAATATTTAATGCTTAATAACTCGATTATATATAAACGTTGCTTAACTACTCCGACTAATTAGCGTACTCCTACTTCCTTAGTTTCTCTCTCGTACGTCAATACTGGTATTATATATATGATACTCATAATATATAGCATTTCTTACTCTCAAATTCTTACTCTTACTTCGAAGATCACTGCCATCTATATATAAATAAAGTAATTCATTTTAAGTTTGACTATTTTTTCGTCGCTTTCACCTACTCTTTAAATTTTTGGGTTTAGTTGGTGTGATGTTTGAATAATTTTTAACTTGAAGCCTGTAACCATAGTACAATAGTTTGTGAGTACAACGATCCAAGGTGTAGTGGCTTTTGGATAAAGCGTGTAACCATTCCGAAATTAAAGTATTACGACTAAAACGGCTAACTAATCATAAAATGTGCCTGATAGAAATGTTCAAATGTTTTAAGACCAATATTTTCATAATAATGCCCTATTCACCAATTAAATACCTGTAGATTTAGATAAACTTAAATATGGGTTTCCGTTTTTTGGGTCAAACGATTATAAAATGAAAATATCTAAAAACCGAATATATCAAGAATAAAAACATTTTAAATCATCATAATTTGAGCACATTGATGTAAAATGATAAACTTCACTTAGATCTTAAGCAACTTTGAGTATTTATCCTTTAATCTCATAAACTAGATCTAAACATATGTATTAAGCAAACACCCGCTCATTTAATACCTATTAGCAGGATTTTGAAATATAGGTCCATTTAATCAGAAATTTCGCAAAGCAGAAATGTTTATGTATATGAAAATTACCTACATATGTGTATATACTATGGTAAGTCGCTTAATAAGCTTCTTTTACCTTTGAATTTAAGAGCTACACGTGATCTCCGAAAAAACATAACGTGACCTTGATTTAATTTCCTTTTTGCAAATATTGACATACGTGTAACTTTATCATATCCACTCCTAGTTTATTTGTAATTGTTTTCGACACCTGAGTCCGAACACTCTTCTTATTCTTTTGAATCGCGTATGTTGTGTTTGTAATCCATTGTTTTGAAATCTTCCAATTGATGGGAGTACGGCTTTATCTTGTCACCTCGGATCGTGCCGTCTTTTGGCACTTACCTTTGGAACATGTGACTAACGAAACTTCTCAATTACTCTTCCTTGGTACCTCTTATTAATTTTGAAGAATCATGTATGCCGTCAAGTAGACACTCTTTTTTACTTATTGTGACATTGTTTTGATATTGTGTTTTGTGTCAGCCATGCTTAAGTAGGATGATTTATAATTCGTCCTAGTGAAATAATTGGGGACGCTTCTTCATGAAATAAGGAAATTAGTAAACCACCAAACCATAATTTTCATAATTCCTTACACTTACATGGATTGGACGCCTCTTTATGTAAGTGACAACTGTGAATAAGTGGGCTTATTGTAGTTCGACATAGCGTGTTTCGATACCTACGAAACATTCTTTGCATAATTCTTTTGACCCGAATTTGTCAAAATTTTTCCCGAGAATGTGTACCAACCGCGCGCGAACTTGATAATCTAATCTAATAACCACATACCGCTCACCATGAATTGACGACTTGGTTAAATTCTTCGTTTCCAATGGCTTTTCTTTGATCATGTATTTTATTCCTTCCTTTTTAAGATTCTCACGACATTAATCCATCGCTTCTTGTATCATTGAACATATTTGATGCATTGCTCTTGTTTATTGCAATTCTTGTTGGAAACCTCGACGATACATATTTTATATCCCCACCGCATCACAATAAACCATAAAGAAGATTAAAACAAATCGAGCGTCGTGGAACTCGCTCCCTAACGGAGTAGATACTTTTAACACCCCGAATGTTAAGATCAATAATTCAACCCCTAGCGTATATCTTCCTTCTCTTAAAATTTAGAATATTATTTATAATGTTTTGCCGAATATTTCTAAAAATCAGCGTTTAAATTATTTACGAATCTTCTTTAGTTTTTATCGCACATTAGCGTGTGAGAAATCGTAATTTCATGATTAGTACCCCAGCGATCTTAATTTATATTGAATTTTGGATTTTTCAGACTTTTTTCGTGTTTTTTGGCCGAAATCGCCACGCGTCAAAATTTTACTTTTATAACATATAATGCTTAATTGAAATAATTTGGCCCGAGAATATTATAATGAATACTGGTTTATAAAATAATTAAAACTAAATTTTACCAAGCCTACCCTTTATTTATTTTTCACTTCTCCCTACTAAAACCCAAAAAACAAACACACCTTTAATTTATTTTAGCTCCAATCAAAATTACAATCAAACATTCCCCCTTATTAATTTTAAAAAAATTAAAGATAAATAATATTTACTTCGCAAATCTAAGCCTTATACCCATAAACCCATAATATACAACTTCCTTTTTATTAAAAAAACACAAAAAAAAAATGTGTCACTTTTTTTTCCTCCGCCCCGGCCTCTCTGACCTTTCCCCGATCGAACAGCAGACAAACCCAACACCACCATCCATTCAAGTCGTCATATCAAAACATCCTCTCCGTTCAAATCCCCAAACCATCCTCAATATTAAACCCCATCATTCCTTTTCCACTAAAATTCATCATGCAATCAAAGAATTAAAAAGTTCTTTGAATTATTTAAAATTTTGATTTTTTTTGGTTTTTTAATCAATTAAAAAGCCAGAAGATAATTTCAAGGGGTTGATTTTGGAAGGTTGTGATTATTGGAAAAAGTTCGTTTTTGGTTCTGTTTTGGGTCCCGTGAGTAATATCGGCAGCCAACACACATAACCCCGTTTAGTTTTGTTGATCAGTCTCCCCAATTTTTGTTGTAATCATCCTTAAAAACCCTGAAGTTTATATCTAATTTTTATGTAGATGCGATGTTATTGATTTTTGTTCCTTGGCATATGCATATAACTTGATATGTTTTGGCTTTGGTTAATTATTGTTCATCTTAGAGTATAATTGTTTTAGATGAGTTTTATAAGTTGTTTGTGCATTTGCAATTTTCAAAAGTACCCTCTTTGTATTAAGTCTTGAATATTTAGAGTTAGAAATAATATTCCTTTTAATCATTAACAAAACGTGGGTCTTTCTTAAATTTTTTTTGGCCTTAAGCTACTGTGATTAAACACATGTTGGTCAATATATTTTAAGGTAAATGTTTCCAATTGGATATAAAGCCCGTAACTCCTCCGGAATGATGAGTTATGGCCCGTTTTAAACGGAAACCTGGTCGAGTCTAGACAATTGTTTGGAAAACAGATTAAACAATATAATTAATTTTTCACAAATTCGCATTTTAAAGCTTGGTTCATATTAGACACTTAAACTAACTCTCCAAGTGGGATTCAAATTAATTAGCTTATAACGTTGGGAACTTACGTCAAAATTTATGTTTTGTAGGAAACTTTGGTGACTGCTGCAGACCACAGTATAAATGGGTTAGATGCAGCAAACGTTTGCCTAAGAATGTCTGATTATTTGATGGTTATAGAAATACGTTCAAGGTACATGTTCCTAATTGGAATAGACCATATCCATCCTCCGGATGATAGATAATGACCTGATCTTACTGAAACATCAGTTCGAACTACTGTGAAAAAGGGATTTAACTCTAATTTTTCACTAAGTTATCTGCATTATTGTTTTAAAATATGGTTAAACACTAGACATCATAAGCTTTCATATCTCTTTGGATTCAACTTGATTTCTATTATAGAATAGGATTTATGGCCAAAACCGTAAGTGTTAGTAATTCAGCGAACTTTCTGTTTTGAGTTATGATTAGTAAAAACTCATTTCCCGTGGATTGGTAAATGGTTTGATTAAAAGGCCTAATGTTATGGAAACTAGACTTAAGTATCTTTCCAGGGGTGAAAGCCCCATCTTTGTATCTTTTATAGGTTAAGAGATATGGTCTTGTAAAGTTGACTAAAATTCAGCAACATAGTTTTACGCCTTTTCTTGAGAAATAAAAGTGCGGCCACATAGTAATAAGATAAGGATCGCTAAGCGAGACTTAGTAGACACTTAATGGGATATAAGTGCAGGTTGTATACCAACTTGGGGATAAAAATACTTTGGTTAAGTCTTAATGCAATGCCATGCATATCTCGGAAACATATCTCGTGATCATTCGATTTACTTTTACGTATCGATCTTCTTTATCATTCTAAGCCGCATCACGTCTTATAGGTTGTGCTTAGACGCTTCTCACTCGTCCGATGATTCATCTACTTCTGGTCTTCATAACTCCTCGGTGAGTTCATAGCCCCATCTTTTCTTCTTTAATGGTTTTCATAACTATTTTCGGGGTGAGAATACATGCTCCGTTGAAAAACATGCTCCGTTTTATACTAGTAAACTTATTGATGTCTACGACATGACGCTACATGAAACCTTTTTATATAAAGGCTTTTTACTTCCTACCACATGAATTTTCTAAAAACATGTTTTACTACCATGGATTGTTTTCCGTCTATAAAATTAGTGAAAAGCTTGAATTTGCATACTACATATTTTAGACCATTGCTTATCTTATTACAAAACCAGAGTTTTTGAAAGACTATTTTTGTTTTACTAATAGACACAAGTGCTTTGAAGAGGGGGAGTAACCTGGCCCCTATTAATAAAAAAATCTCATATCCATTACCAAAGTCCCCTAATTTCAAGAACACAAAATTGCCATGAAGGGGGTGAACCTAGAACATTTAATAGATCTATTGGGTTGACAACCCCGTACGATGGCTGAAACGAATTCTTTTCGAGCACCATTTTTTAATAGGAGATTTGTATTGAGATTCTGTAGGTATGAGGCAATAAAACCCTATACTGGGGCAACTGTATTTGCAATAGAATGCGTTAATTTGTCAAATTATCGTTGTCCCATGACTTAATGTGGAAATGATTTCATGATACTATTAAACACTTCGCTGGCTGATCTTAAACATTGTGGTCCACTATTGAATATTACTTGTTTTATCGAATCACTACTTGGATTTCGGAAATAATACTTTGAAATGTTGTAGCACTGCTTTTCTTACTGAAATTTTTACTTTGAATTATTTCAATACTGATTTTACCCTTAAACCTAAAAATTCACCAACTTATTGTGACGTTTTTTACATGTATATGTCTCAGGTTTAATTATATTGCTAGCTGAGCATTGGGAGCACATCAAGTCGCGCGAATTTTCAAAACTTTAAAGACTTGTTTTTTCTTCACCATCGACAACCATATATTTTTAAAATATACAAAGGATCATGTTTAAATCTTTTAACTTTTTTAAAAAGAAATTATTTTGACCTGAAATACTCGAATTTATTTAAATCGAATGTGACATTTATTAACTTTGTCTTCCTTCTTTTGAGGCGTTTTTTTGCAGACTTGTACTGTATACATGAAAGTAACACCCCATAGTGGTATTCCGCTGCTTGTGATTTTATTGGGTGTTACACCTCAAGCATACTTTGTATTCACAGTGAACTTTGATAACTCTTTTAAGCTTATAGAAAACTGTTTAACCTCTTCAAAGGTTTTTCAAAAGTTTAATGAAATTATGTTTCATTACTGAATAATTGGATTTCAAGCATTTGGATGAAGCTACCAAGGATGGAATCTTATGGTTGCTTAAATTTTTGCTTATTTTTAAATAAAAGCTGGGTAGTTCTTTAGAGCTTTTTTACAATTTTAATTTTAAAGCCCTTGTATAAGCAAAAGGGCAATGTACACTTCCCAATATCTATTTACTTATTTATATGCATTTACTGTTCAATGCTTAAATTCTTCTTTTATTGTTTATTACTGTTTTTGGTATTATGCTTATTTATTCTTTTTGTTGCTTATTTGATATTGATAGATGCGTCTTTTAATTATGGTTAAGGTTTTATTTTCAGTATTCAAAGTCTTAAGGTGTTTAGGGACAAGGGGCCCAAAACGGTCCAAAACTAAGTGCAAATTTGTTTTGGGTCAATAAGTCAGATTTCACAAGCCTTTTTTAAGTCCTTTCATCTGTTTTAAAAGTTTTAAAAGTTCTTAATCTCATTTTCAAAGTTTATTTCTATAAGTGATTTGAATCGAGATAATTTTTGCCTTTTAGTTTGAGCTTATTTAACTTAGAAATTATTAGGCCTCTTATAGATAGGTATTCATGCTTGTTTTTAATCCAAATCATAGAAAAGAGTTGTTTAAGTTTGCATGATGTTTTAGGTTGTAGTCAAATCATGTCAAAATTAGTTTTATGATAATTTTTTAGTAAAAATGGCTTTTTTCAATTGCTTATTTCTGCTTAACCTGAGTTTCAAAATCTTTTTTAAAAGTGATATGGTTATTCTGTTAGGTTTAATTTTCCAATCTGTTTTGGGGTCAAGTTCAATAAGTTCTTTTTTGATTGCTTATTTTATAAGCTCAAAAGTATTTTTGTTAAATTAAAAAGTTTCTTAGTGTTGATGATCAAAACAAACGCTTTTTTCATTATGATTTTTTTAAGGGCTTATGGTGGTTTCAAACTTCCATATTCTTCATTGTTTGCTTATTATAGCTTATTGCAAAGCCTTTGGTGTATAAACCATCAACATAACCACAAGGTCCATTTCCTAGCTTAAAATATGATGCTAGAAAATAGCCTTTATGTTTTGGCTATCACTTAGCCAAATAACTTATTTCTCTTTTGAGCTTATAGCTATTTGAATTTGATAATTTGGTTCCCTATAGCATTTAGGTTTAGTATTTTAAGTCTTTTTTTAGCCTTTTCAACTTTGTAGAGACTTATTTGAGCTTATTGCTTTTAACTTAGAATTTTTTAAGTGTTTTAGCATTTCTGTCATTTTAACTTATTTTAGCTCATCCTCTTTCTTATAATTGTTTCTCAAGCTTATTAGGTTTAACACATCGTATTTGTTTAAGCTTATTTCCCTTTTTACCATGCTTATATTGTGTTTTTAAAAAGCCAAAAAGTTTAAGCCAAAAACACTTAGTTTTTAAAAAAAACATACTGTCAGCTTATTTCTCATTCTGGCTTATATTGCTTTTTCAAAAAAAATTTTCAAGTTTTAAAGTGTTGGCTTATTTTCGGCTTTTTTCTTTAAATTTTGGGTTAAAAAAAGTTTTTTATAAAAAAGCGAAAAAGAAGGGAAGTCCAAGTAACAGGGCTCAACCCTGGACCTCACTCACCAAACATTTTTAACACACACCTCTACTACACAAGCGCCCTTGGGTCTTTTCCGTTTTGTTTTGCACACTTTAATCTTTTATATACGTTTTTAGCCCTTTTGCTTAATAAGCTGTTTTAGCTTATTTAACAGCTTATTTGATAAGCTGTTTTCTCACCCTTATTTTTATTAAATTCTTCACTGTTCAATGCACTTTTCAGGATTTTTTCAGAATTTTTATAATTAGTTTAGTATTTTTAATCATTTAATTTCATTAAAATCGTTTTTAATTCATAATAAATTATAAAAAAGTCAAAAAAATCTAATTCTTTTTTAGAAAATTTTCTTTTATCATTTAGGACTTAGGAAAATTAGATTTGCATTCGTAGGGTTAAAATTGTAGATTTTGAATTTTTAAAGAACGGGATTGAATCCCGTTCACGTTTTTCGTGTTTTTAAGCTTAAATCACTTTCGTTTTTGGTCTAGTTTTCTTAGTTCTTATATTTTAGTCAATTAGGACTTATAAAAGTCAAAAAGATCATTTTAGGAATTAATTTTGATAAATTAGGGTTTTTAAGTCGCGTTTTTAGGATTCCCGTTTGCGTTTTTAGTTTAAATTTGTGTTGCCTTAATTGTTTTTAGTGTAGATTACATTAATTTTCCCGTAGATTTAGAAAACCCAATCAAAATCTTTGTTCCATTCAAGCATCAAATGTCAAACCGTCTTTCGACTTTCCATTGCATTCCTCGTTGGGGATAAACGACCCGGGAATATCATATACTACTTCCGGTTTTCATTGAGATTTTTTGATAATTATCCTTATTATATATTTATAATTATTTATATTTATATATATTTAAAGGGATAGTTTCAAAACTTATCAATTTTTGGCGCCGCTGCCGGGGAGGAGTGTAAGCGATTGTCGTTTCGACGTTTGACAATTAGTGCTTTGAAGATCCTTCCTTGTGAAGTTATTTTCTTTATAAAAATATAAAAATACAAAAATATTTTTCATTTTCTTTTATTAGTATATAAAAACAAGAAAAATCAAAAACATAAAAACATTGTCCTAAATAAAGATAAACAATTCATCATCAATATAATGCTCTCAACTTGAGCATTATCATAATAAGTTCCCAAACAAAAGATTTAAAACTTGCCTTTGTGTCACTTGCGAGGTACGGCTCACCTTTAATCGATTAACAAACTATAAGAGGGGTATAAGGAGGGTTGTTCCGAGGAACTACGACCCGAAAGGAGAAGGATTTTAATAGTTCCTCGTCGCGCTTTCCTCGCTCTCCGCCTACCTCCCTCCTTGATGCGTTTTTTCTTTTAAAGAGCTTACCTGTGAAGCTAGTTGATTATTGGTTTAATTTCTTAAATCATCATTTTGTCCTTTATAAAATAAATTGTTTAAAAAACCAAAACCATCCCGAAAAAATAATCTACTTTTCTTCTTATCCATTTAATTCTTTTCTTAACCCTCTATATTGTTTAATTCTTATGGCGTCACTCGATTATCGTTTGAATCCTATTTACACGATTAAAGAGTGTTCGTCTTGTGGATCTTTGTATAATAAAGAATGTTGTTCGAATATGAGTTCCGTTGGCAAAATTGTTCGTGATCCTAATAAAACACCCGACTCGTCTCAACGCCCCCCTCATAATTGTTCCAAGTGTGGAAACCCGGTTGATGGGCCATATTGTCGAGGATGTGCTCTATTACGAAAGAAATTAAAAGAAGTTTGGTCTACAATTTGTTATGAAGATGAAATTTTCCAAGACTTTCTAAACATTTCCGAGTCATCCAACGACAAAACTAATGTTGTTTTGCCTCAAGAGCCATTCGTCTTCAATCAAGACCCCGGTGAAAGTTCTTCACAAAGTCCTCCACATATCGACCACCATTGTTGTTACGAGTGTGGTGATTCGTTAGACGATATCTTTTGTCAACGATGTACTTGCAAGTCTTGTGGGAACGGTGCTCATTATGGTTATAATTGTCCACCGAAAGTCCCGATTATCTCTAATCCGGAACCATGCAACAATCAAACCGTTGATGAGCTCCCACAAACTTTGCCAAGTTTTGATCCGACATGCTATTCTGGAGATGGAAGTTCATTCACTTATGATTCCACTCCTAATTTTGTCGATGATTCTCCTAACGTTTTCAACCCACCTCCACAACCCCCGACGTATTCTTATGAGATTTGTGGGAACGATGTTCATTATGGTCACGATTGTCCACCTCAAGTTCCGTTTATCTATAATCCGGAACCGTGTTACAATCAAGACTTTAATTTCCCATAAAATTTTCAATGTTTTCAACAACAATATATTTGTTGTACCCGCTGTGGGGGCCCGCATGAGACTTTTCGATGTCAACAAGTGATCTTCTACGAACCTTGTTGTGAAAATTGTGGGGGTCCTCATGAAACTTTTCAGTGTCAACCGATGAACCAAAATTTCGATAATTCTAATTCTTCCGGTTTTGACCAATTTCAACCCTCGCAATTTATCATCGATCATATTGATTCAATGAATGATCATCTAAAAGCTCATAGAGACTTTCAACAAGTGATGGATGATTCTATGAGTAAGCTTCGTGAGACGTTTCAAACTTGGTTACAACAACGGCAAGAACAAGTGGTTAATCTTGATACTTATACTCCCAAGCCTTCGCAATATCTTAAGATTCCCATTTGCTACGATGATGATGACGAAGGGTATTCTTTTGCTACACAAGAATATCTCAAGAAATTCTCCTCCGCAATCACACCCAATTTACCAAAATTGGACTCTGTTATAATGGAGGATGAGCATCTTGACACTATTCCAGAAATGAAATCGGACGAATTAATAAAGTCTAGTGTTGAGGACCTTGTCCATACCCCAAGTGAGTCCGATGGTATATCCGAAAGTGAATGTGATTTGCCCGTTTGTGATGATTCTTCTCCGAAAAAGGATGAGGTGTTAGATGATATCATTTCAATTCCACCAAGAAATGGTAATGATCATTTTAATGCCGAATCTAGTCCAATTGAATCCGTGCTTAATCGTGATAACGTGATATCTTCTCCTAAGATTGATCTCCTTATCGAGGAGTTCGCCGGTGAACTCGCTCTTATTGCTCCAATTCCACCGGGAATTGTTGAAGCCAACCTTGATCCGAAGGAAGATATCCGTTTTATTGAAAATTTGATGTATGATAACTCTTTTCCTCGCCCTCCGGAAACTCTTAAAGATGATTCTGAAACTGTCATCGATTCCAACAATGATTATTCTTCGAGTGATGACGATTCTTATGAGGACATCGATTATGTCGATGCATCACCTCCCGATTCTGAGCTAGTCAGCTTAGAGGTGGTGGAGATTGTTATCCCGGAAGTTGGAGGGATTGATACTGATATTCTTTTAACAATCAAAGACGATATTCTTCGTGAAAAATTGTTGAATGTCAATCTTCTTATTGCTAAGATCGAAGCATTAAAAGATAATCCCACTCCATCTTCCGATTTTGTGACCAAGTCTTCCTCCACATCTCCTAACTTTTTCTTGGAGGAGACTAACACCTTTGATAATTCTTTACCCGAATCTGAAACTTTTTGCTTTAATCTGGAAGAGAAGAGTAGTGGCAGTACCACTATTCTTTCTGATTATTCTCTTCCGGATTATGAAGCTTTCTATCTCGATGACGATCATATTGAAGAGAAGAGTAGTGGCAGTACCACTACTCATGCTGATTTTTCTCAATATGATTCGTTCATCTTTGATCTTTCGATCAATCCGTTTCCTCCTGCCGATAGGAGTGACTTTTATCATGAGGAGTTCGCCGGTGAACTCGCTCACATCATATCTCCACCGCCGGTTGTTCTTTAATTGATGTGTACGGAGGTGAATTAACTCTTTGTGTCGGCAATAAGGCCATTACTTTCAATCTTGATCAAACTTTGAGATACTCGGCTAATTATAATGATATGACGGCAAACCGAATTGACGTCATTGATATGGCTTGTGAGGAGTATTCTCAAGAAGTTCTCAGTTTCTCCGATGTGATCGCGAGTGGCAATCCCACTCCTTATTATGACCCGGTCGTTTCTACCTCTTCTCCGACCCTCACTACCTTCGGGGATTGTGATTTTCTTCTCGAGGAAGTCGACGCTTTCCTCGCTCTCGAAGATGATCCAACTTCACTAGAAGTTGATCACTCTTATTACGACTCGAAGGGGGACATTCTTCTTCTTGAAGCATTTCTCAATGATGATTCATCATTATCCCCACACCACTCAAGGAAATTATTTGCCTAAAATTCGAAAAGAACTTAAAATCTGTGAAGCTAAAAATGATAAATCTTCAATTGATGAACCTCCCGAGGTCGAACTCAAGGACTTGCCTCTTCATCTTGAATACACATTTTTAGAGGGTGACGACAAGTTGCCCATCATAATTGCTAAAGACTTGAGTGTCGAGGAAAAAGCCCGCTGCTCGATAAAGGTTTTGAAGTCCACACAAGGCAAGCCATGCGATGTAACTCTCCGACATTAAGGGTATTAACCCGGAAATTCCTTTACTCCACTAAGATTCTTATGGAATAGGACTACAAATCGTGCGAGTCCAACACCAAAAGAACGGGTGAATCAAAAATCCACATGGTCATCAAAAAGGAGGATATGACAAACTTCTTGACGTCGGATTAATTAACCCGAATTCAGATAGCCTTGGGTGAGCCCCGACATTGCGTACCGAAAAAAGGTGGCTTTACCGTTGTTGAAAATGAAGAAAACGAGTTAATTCCTACACGATTGGTTACGGGATGACATGTATGCATTGACTACCGAAAGTTAAATGAAGCCACCCATAAAGACGACTTTCCATTACCGTTTATGGATCAAAAGCTCGAGAAGAGTAGCCGGAAACGAATACTATTGATTTCTCGACGGTTTTCTCGGGTTAACTTTCAAATTCCATCAACCCCCATGATCAAACAAAACCAACATTCACGTGCCTTATGGAACGGTTCGCCTACCGTCAGCATGCCTTCGGCTTTTGTAATGCAACCGGGCACGTTCCAAAGGTGTATGATGGCTATCTTCATATATGATCGAAAAAACAATGTAAGTCCTTTATGGACACTTCCTCGATATTGTGGGACTTTAATTACTGAAATGGCTCTCTCCGGTGGACAAGATGCTCAAAAGGTGTGAAGACACTAATCATTGTCTAAATTGGGAAAAGAGTCATTTCATTGTCAAGGAAGGCATTGTCCTTGGCCATAAAATTTGCAAAAATGGGATTGAAGGTCGAAAAAAGCCACAGTGTTATGTGAATGCTAAGTTGCCCTCAATCCAACCACCGATAAGGGTGTGTTTCTTTATTTTTTACTCGGTCATGCCAGTTTCTGCCCAGACGGATTCATTAAGAGTTTTTCCAAAATTTCCTGGCCCGAATGAACTCATCTTACTATGAGAAAAATAATACTCCGTGCATCTTCTCCGATGAATGTATTCAAGCTTTTGCCCTCGATTGGGACTTACCCTTTGAGCTTATGTGCGATGCAAGCGACTTTACCATAGGTGCGGTCTTGGGGAAACGTCATGAAAAGCACTTTAGGCCTATACACTATGTTAGTAAAACAATGAGCTAAGGCGGAATCTGCATTACACATGACGGAGAAAAAATGGTTTATCCGAGGTGTAACGCCCTTCGAAAAATTATGGTCTTACCTTATCTTGAACAAAAGCATTGTGTATACGGATCACTTCGCCCTCAAATATCTCTTTTCTAAAAAAGATTCCAAGGTGAGATTGCTTCGGTAGGTTCTCCTCCTTCAAGAGTTCAAATTCAAATAAATTGCACAAAAGAGGCCTGAGAATCTTGCGGCCCGATCGATCTTTCCCGATTAGAAAATCTTGATTAAAATTGCACAGACCCAAAGGAGATAAATGAAACGTTTCCTCATGAAACAACTTAATATGGTGACTTTTTCCGTGGGTGACTCAATTACTCCCCTTGGTTTTGCCGATTTTGCAAATTACCACGTGGGGAATTTCATTGTTAAAGGGATGTCGTCCCAACAAAAGAACAAGTTTTTCAAGGATGTTAAACACTACTTTTGGGACGACCCCTATTTGTTCAAAATATGTGCGGATCAAGTGATCCGGCGGTGTGTCTCGGGCCAAGAAGCTATTGATATCCTCATAGCTTGCCATAGTGGACCCACCGGGGGACATTACGGTGCCAACTACACCGCCAAGAAAGTTTTTGACTCAGGATTTTATTGGCCCACAATTTACCGAGATGCCCATGACTTGGTCACCCGATGTGACACTTGTCAACGTCAAGGAAAATTTCGCAACGTGATGAAATGCCATAAAATTCCATCCAAGTTTGCGAAATCTTTGACGTGTGGGGCATCGATTTCATAGGGCCGTTCCCGTCTTCACGAGGGAACAAATATATACTCGTGGCCGTCGATTACTTGTCGAAATTGGTTTGAAGCTAAAGCGCTCCCACCAACGACTGCCCGAGTTGTTTTGCAAATTTCTAAATCTCTCTCGCGCCTATTCGGAATACCCTCGTCTATCATTAGTGATCGCGGAACCCATTTTTGCAATGACCAGTTTGCAAAGGTCATGCTTAAATACGAAAGTACCTCCACCGTCTCCACCGCTATCAGCACCCACAAACAAGTGGGCAAGTTGAGGTATCCAATCGTGGCTTAAAACAAATTCTTGAAAGGACCGTAGGCGAAAACCGTACCTCTTGGTCGGATAAATTAGATGACGCACTATAGGCCTTTCGTACAGCTTACAAAACACCCATCGGGTGTACCCCATACAAGCTCGTGTATGGAAAGGCGTGTTATCTACCGATCGAGCTCGAGCACAAAGCCTATTGGCCTTGAAGCTGCAAACTTGACCTTTTCGACAGAACCGCCGGGCGATCACCGAAAAGTTCAACTCAATGAATTAAATGAATTTCGTGATCAAGCCTATGAGAACTCTTTGATCTACAAAGAGAAGACAAAGAGAAGACAAAGAGAATCTATGACTCCAAGATCAAAAACCGCATTTTCAACGTTGGTGATCGAGTCCTCCTCTTTAACTCTAGATTGAAGATTTTCTCGGGCAAGCTTAAGACCCGTTGGTCCGGACCGTTCACCATTGCCCATGTGTACCCTTATGGCACCGTCGAGTTATCTCAAAACTTCAGGCCAAATTTCAAGGTGAACGGCCATAGACTTAAGCACTACTTTAGAGGGGACGTACCACAAATGGTTGTCTCGGATCTCCAAACCTTCCCCAAGGACCAATGAATTCGGGGAATGGGTCAAGCTTAGTGACCCTAAAAAAGCGCTTCGTGAGAGGTAACCCATGCTTATCCGTAGTAATATTATGTAGTAATGAATAAGTATCTTTTGTCGTGAGGAGGTGTGCCTTTTCCATTCTCGTGTTTTATGTTTTTGTGATGATTGTCCAGGATTGTCTCGGATTTTTGAATCCTCTCGTGCTCATGGTTTTGTCCTTCGATCACTCGAGCTTCAAATCCTCAACTTCATTTGGGAAATCCAATATCCAAATCTTATCGACTAACGTTTATCTTTAAGCATAACTAATAAAAGGCTTTAGATATACGTAGAGACCCTTCTAAAAACATTGAGGACAATGTTCAGTTCTAGTATGGGGGGATCTATCGATTTGATTATGCCTGCAGCCGTTGTTTTCACGTAATCCTGTTTTTACCACCAAAATTTTTGAAAAAATGAAAAAATTTAAAAATTTTCAAAAATAAAATAAAGTTTTGTCACAATTTTGACTTTCCTGCTGGGTAGAATAAGAATAAATTTTGACTCGATCGAGCGTGTTGAGCTCTAGCTTGTTCCTTAACTTTTAGACTAAGCGTTCGCGAATCTTCGCAAAAAACGAAAAATGATAGAGTTAATTATGAGTTGGATGCTAAACAAGGATTATTTGGAAATCTTAAGAGTTCATGTGTGTAATTTGTGGCTTTTTCTCCCATATATCCCTAACACGGGACAAATAATACGTGCTATTTTTGGAAATTAAACTTAAATCAACAATTTTTGAGATGTAGTCGATAGCAATAATTTTAGTCTTAGTTCAAATTTATACTTAAATTTTCCAAAAATAAGTCTTCTCTATATATCGTGAAATAAATTAAAAAAAATATAATTTTAGTTCAAATTTATACTTAAATTTTCTAAAAAGAAATTTTCTCTATATCATGGTAATATAAAGTAAAAAAAATGATGAAAAATGTGGTGGTAATAATAATAATAAACTGTGGGCTGATAAAAGTTTGTTGCATCTTGCCGGCTCACAACCGATGTTGCAGCCTTCTAAAAGGTCGAGGGTTACAATTGCATCATGGTTATGTTTAATGTTAAGTGTGAATTAATAAATGTAAGGAAAATCTCTTTTTGTTAAATTTAAATATGCTTTTGAACTTAGACTATTTCATTTTAAGTTGTGCTTTTTCTAAATAAGCTATGTGTAAACGGGAAACCTAAGAGTTTTTGAAACCAAAGGTCCGTGAGTCCCGATACTAGTCTCTGTGGGGTGTCAAAAGCCTGGTCACTTAGCCGCAAGGTTGGGATGTGCCGAGACGAAAGTCGCTACATGGGATGATCTCGCCTTCAAACTCATTATTCTCGGGTGGAACGTGAAGCATAGAAATTTTGCAAAACGTTGATCCATGGTTGAAATTCGAAATGGCACATTCACCTAAGATATAATAATTGTCGGGAGTGAAAAGTTCACAAGTTGCAAATATGAGTAGTGTTAGCATCTTAACTGATATTTAACGGTGATTTCGTTTTAAGCTTGGTTTGGGACGAGTGAAAAGTCAGGGACGATGAATTTATCCTTTTTGGGGCATTTTAGGATTGAAATGCGTCTTGTTCTATGATCCCTAACGGTTATGAAAATAACGAAAGTCAAATATGTTAGTTAGTTGCTTAAAAAGAAAAGTACAAAAAAATGAGAAAAAGGAAAAATACAAAAATATGTGTAGGAATAAGTGTATATCTTTAAGAATGGTAAAAACGGGGCTTTTCAAAGCTATTGATTCTTTAATTCCCCTTGATGAACACTTAGCTACTTTTCGAGGTAATTAGTCGAGGGGGATTGAGATTCTTAGTTTTCTAAGTGCTTACTTATAGCATTGCGTGAGGACACGACAATATCTTAGTATGGGGGATTTTGGTATGTGCTTAATTACACATACCATTTTCCATTAAAACCGGACTTAAATGACCAAAAACGTACCAAAAATACATTGTATTTGTATGTTTTGCATTTGTATTGTGCAGGTAACGGATATCTAAGAAAAGGACAAAAACGAAGCCAAAACGACAAAACCGAGCACGAGAACGGAAAGAGCGTGAAAGAAAAGTCAAATCAAAGCCAAAAGTCAAAAAGTCAAAGTCAACCCCGACAAAGTCAAAGTCAAAGGCGGAGCCGATATCGAAGAAATATTAAATGGGCCAACCCGTACCCATCTAATGGGCCGGGTCAGCCCATTTAAACATATTGAAGACTTAATAAGCCTTAAAGACTTATAAAAAGCCCAAGTTTCTTTTTATTATAGCCGGCCCAACAAACAAGCCCAAAACAATAACCCATAACCCCCTTATAACAAACCTGTTAACCCAACCCCTTTTAACCTTTACACCGTTAGTCCTCTAAGGACTAACGGTGCAAACATTTACCAACTTGAAGGGCTTAAATTGCCAATCTATAAGGACTATGATTGCAATTATACCATATAAACTCAGGGACCATTCTTGCCATTCTCCCTAACTTTTAAAAATGGCGCCAGTACTGTTCATTATCTCCCACACACGATTTGTGTGTATCTGGCCCTGCAACAAAAGACAAAACCTTCACTCCACAACAAAAAACATCACTATCACACTTCACCACCATCATAAAACTCCATTTGCCACCTTAGCAATCTCAAGCACCTATTTGACTAAGAAAGAGACATAGTTAAAGGGTCAAGATCAAAGGACTTGAGGCACTACTCAAAATTGATGGCTATGTTGATTGAAGACTTGCTCTCACAACAAGCTCAGCCTTGAGCTGTCTCACGAAGAAAGCACACATCCTAGAACCTTCTTAGCTTTTATATAAATAGGACTCATTGTAAGCCCTTGGGCATGTAGTTTTAACCTAGTTTAGTTTTTAGCTTATTCACTTAATGTCTTTTACTTATTGTCTTTAAAATTCCAAGTCTTGTAAACTTTTTAATCTTTAATGAAAATTTGAGTTTTTAGGTTATCTTTTAAATTTCTATTGTTAAAAGCCTTTCATAAGTTGTTTCAAGCTCTTAGTCAAACATATAATCAATCTGTTTTCATTTAAATATTGAGTACTTAAGAAAATTTTACAAAAAACCAAAAAAAAATCCACTCCTAAATCTTACCACAGCTTAATGGATGATAAGCCAAACTTAGATGGGTTATGGACACTACTACGCTTGTCTTTTGACAAAGCTAGAGACTTGAGATTAGCTTATTTATAAGCTTTTTGCCCTGTTTGAGCAAGGACCTTTGTAAGTTTCCATTTTCCATATTTTGGCTTATTTACTGTTTTACTGCTTATTGTTGCTTATTGCCTGTTTTTATTTTCTTGTTTATGCTTATTTATGTTATTTATTGCTTATGCATGTTTGTTTTATGCTTCTATGTCATTTGTGCAAGTTTACTTAAAATCTGTCCATTTTAGCTTGTTAAATTGCACAATCTATTTTAGCTTATTTGATTGCTTATTAGTTGTTTGAACTTGCTCAATATTTCTTATTAATCTTATTTAACATCCGGTCTTTGCAAAACTTTTCTTAAATCTTCATAACAACAAGTTTTAAAAAATGGTTTCTAAAAACTTAAAGGGGTGTTTGGCACAAGCAGTACTAACCCAAAGTTAGTACTGTTTGTTCCATTTTGACCTATTTGGGAAATTTAATCTTCATTTTTAAAGTCTTTTAACTTGTTTTTGATCATTGTTTAAGTTGGAATCTAAAAATCATAGGTTATATAGCTTGTGGTTTGAAAATCTGTGGCTTATAAGCTATTTTATTATGACTTATTTGATTATGGTTTTGAATCTTGTGAATTTTTGATGTTTATGTGTTTGTGCAAGTGTTAAAACAAGTTAGGATCAAAGTCATTAAGCCTGCATTTCTTGTCTTGTGTTTTACCAAAATATGTCAATTTTTAACTAAGTGTTGAAAAAAAAGAGATAATGATTTTTTCCATTGCTTTTTAATGGCTTATCCATTATTTCAAAATGTTTTAGATTGTTGAATATAAGCTCTTGTGGCACAAAATGTAATCTGTTTGGTGGCATAAGTCCCATATGGAACTGTTTTACAACTTATTTTTAATCAAAAAAAGTGTCATTTTCAAAAAATAAAAAAGGAAAAAACTCAGCATATCTGAGTTCGTGATAGCTTTTTCATAAGCATTTTTCTTGGCTTATCTTTGTTTCAAACTCCATTTTGTTTGCTGATTATTAAAGCTTATTGTTCAATCTTTAAGGGCACATAAGCCCTTAAGCCATAAGGATCCATCTAGGGACTTATTTTTAAGCTCAAAAGTACCCCCTTGTGGCTGTGTGATTGTCAATTTTGAATTAGAAACTTAATTTGCTTTTTCATTGCTTATTTGCTTGTCTACCTAGCTTAGTTGTTGTTTAGCTTTTGACTTAATTTAGATGAGTTCTAAGTCCATTTAGGCTTATTATTTTTGTTTAGAGCTTATTGGGGCTTATTTAGTCTTTCGTTTAACTTTTTAGTCAAAAAATAAGCTTTTAGTGAATCTGTTCTTTAGCTTATTTTTAATTCATTTTTGGCTTATTTGTGTTATAATGTTCTTATTTCGGTATAATTAAAACAACGCTTTGGTGTTAGCTTATTTCTCATTTTTACTAGCTTATTTTCTCTTAAATAGCCAAACAGTTTAGCCATTTTAGACTTAGTGTAAAAAAGATCTTTCTGTCAGTTAACTTAGCTTATTTTTGTGCTTATTTGTGGATTCTAAATAAAGTGTTTTTGTAAAATTTGCTTATTTATTGCTTATCTAAAAAGTTATATAAAAAAATGGCAAATAAAAAACATTTGGGACTTGGAGGAAGTCCTAGGTGAGCAGGACTTGAACCCGGGACCTCAACCCCCACTCACCAAACGTTTTTAACACACACCTCTACTACACAAGCGCCATTGGGTCTTTTCCGTTTTGTTTTGCACACTTTAATCTTTTATATACGTTTTTAGCCCTTTTGCTTAATAAGCTGTTTTAGCTTATTTAACAGCTTATTTGATAAGCTGTTTTCTCACCCTTATTTTTATTAAATTCTTCACTGTTCAATGCACTTTTTAGGATTTTTTCAGAATTTTTATAATTAGTTTAGTATTTTTAATCATTTAATTTAATTAAAATCGTTTTTATTCACTATATTAAAAATTATAAAAAAGGTCAAAAAATCTTTTCTTTTTTAGAAATTTTTCTTCATCAATTTAGGATTTAGAAAAATTATATTTTGCTTTCGTAGGGTTAAATTGTAGATTTTGAATTTTTAAAGAAGGTTTATTGCCCGTTAAAGGTTGTTTATGTTTTTAGCTTAAATCACTTTCGTTTTTTGGTCTAGTTTTCTTTGTTCTTACTTTTTAGTCACCTAGGCCTTATAAAAGTCAAAAGTTCAGTTTAGGAATTAATTTTGATATATTTAGGGTTTTTAAGTCACGTTTTTAGGATTCCCGTTTGCGTTTTTAGTTTAAATTTGTGTTGCCTTAATTGTTTTAGTGTAGATTAATTTAATTTTTCTTGTAGGTTTTAGAAACCCAATCAAAATCTTTGTTCCATTCAAGCATCAAATGTCAACCCGTCTTTCGACTTTCCATTGCATTCCTCGTTGGGGATAAACGACCCGGGAATCATACTTCCGGATTTTCTACATTGAGTTTTTTTGATGATTATCCTTATTATATATTTATAATTATTTATATTTATATATATTTAAAGGGATAGTTTTAAAACTTATCATTTTGGCGCCGCTGCCGAGGAGGAGTGTAAGCGATTGTCGTTTCGACGTTTGACAATTAGTGCTTTGACGGGATCATTATAGTGAAGTTATTTCTTTATTAAAATATAAAATACAAAAATATTTTTCATTTTCTTTTATTCGTATATAAAAACAAGAAAAAATTCAGAAACATAAAACTTTGTCCTAAATAAAGATAACTAATTTCATCATAATATAATGCTCTCAACTGGAGCATTATAATAATAAGTTCCCAAACAAAAGATTTAAAACTTGCATTTTTTGTCACTTGCGAGGTACGGCTTCCTTAATAGATTAACAAATATAAGAGGGTATAAGGAGAGGTTGTTCCGAGGAACTACGACCCGAATGGAGAAGGGATATTAACTAGCTCGCGCTTTTTCGCTCCTCGCTCCTTTGTGCGTTTTTTCTTTTAAAGAGCTACCGTGAAGCTTGTGTTTTTGGTTTACAGTTGTTTTATCTCATTTTGTCCTTTAATATAAATATATTGTTTTAAAAAACCCTAAAACCCCAAAAAATAATTTCTTTTTCTTTTTATCCATTTAATTCTTTCTTAACCTTCTATATTGTTTAATTCTTATGGCGTCACTCGATTATCGTTTGAATCCTATTTACACGATTAAAGAGTGTTCGTCTTGTGGATCTTTGTATAATAAAGAATGTTGTTCGAATATGAGTTCCGTTGGCAAAATTGTTCGTGATCCTAATAAAACACCTGACTCGTCTCAACGCCCCCCTCATAATTGTTCCAAGTGTGGAAACCCGGTTGATTGGGCCATATTGTCGAGGATTGTGTCTATTATGATAGTAATTAAATGAAGTATTGGTCTACAATTTGTTATGAAGATGCAATTTTCAAGACTTTATTAAACTTTTCTGAGTCTTCCAACGCAAACTATTGTTGGTTTGAATCAAAGTGCACATTCGTTCTTCAATCTAAGACCCGGTGAAAGTTCTTTCACAAAGTCCTTTACATATCGACCTCCATTGTTGATACGAGTGTGGTTGATTCGTTTGAAGTTATATTTTGTCGACGATGTACTTGTAAGTCTTGTGGGGAACGATGCTACATTTATGGTTTTATTGTCTGACGAAAGTCAGAATTATATACTATCCAGCAACAAATGAAACTATCTAATTCCGTTGATGTGATTCCCATAAACATTTGCCAAAGTTTTGATAGTCATGCTAGTTGGAGATGGAAGTTCATTCACTGATGATTCCACTCCTAATTTGTCGATGATTCTCATAAGTTTCAACACACATACACAACCCTGTGTTTCTTTTGAGATTTGTGGGGTATCGTTGTTCAGTATGGCCTTGATTTGTCTACTCTAGTTCATTTTTATATAGAATACGTGTACAGTGGGTATATCGTCGGTTAATTAACCTTTTTTTGTTCTTTGTTTCAACAACAATATATTTGTTGTACCCGCTGTGAGGGGCCGCATAAGACTTTTCGATGTCAATAAGTGATCTTCTACGAACCTGTTTGTGAAAATTGTGGGGGTCCTCGTGAAACTTTTCAGTGTCAACCGATGAACCAAAATTTTGATAATTCTAATTCTTCCGGGTTTTGACAATTTCAACCTCGCAATTTATCATCAATCTTATTGATCAATGAATGATCATATAAAAGCTCTTTAGAGACTTTCAAAAAGTGATGGATGATTCTATGGTAAGCTTCGTGAGACGTTTCAAACTTGGTTACAACAACGGCAAGAACAAGTGGTTAATCTTGATACTTATACTCCCAAGCCTTCGCAATACGAAGATTCCCTTTGCTAAAGATGATGATGACGACGAGTAATCTTTTGCTAGACTAGAATTCTCAAGATGTTCTCTCTCATCAATCACACCCGGTTTACAAAATCGGACTCTCTTATATTGGAGGATGAGCATCTTCGACAATATTCCGGAAATGAAATCGACGTATTAATAAAGTCTAGTGGTTGAGGACCTTGTCCATACCCTAAGTGAGTCCGATGGTATATCCGAAGGTGAATGTGATTTTCCCGTTTGTGATGATTCTTCTCCGAAAAAGGATGAGGTGTTAGATGATATCATTTCAATTCCACCAAGAAATGGTAATGATCATTTTAATGCCGAATCTAGTCCAATTGAATCCATGCTTAATCGTGATAACGTGATATCTTCTCCTAAGATTGATCTCCTTATCGAGGAGTTCGCCGGTGAACTCGCTCTTATTGCTCTAATTCTCACCAAGATTGTTAAAGCAATACTTGATCCGAAGGTATGAATACTTTTATGAAAATGTGTTGTATGATAACTCTTTTCCTCGCCCTATCGAAAACTCTCTAAATAAAAAAAATGATGATTATGAAACTGTCATCATATCCAACAATGATATTCTTGAAGTGATGACCGAATTCTTTTGAGGACTCGGATTATGTCGATGCTATCACTCCCGATTTTGAGCTAGCAAGCTTAGAGGTGGTGGTGATTTGTTTTCCCGGAAGTTGGAGGATTGATACTGATAATTTTTATAAATCAAGATGATATGCTTCGTGAAAATTGTTAAATGTCAATCTTATTACTTGCTAAGATCCGAAGCATTAAAGATAATCCCACTCTATCTTACGATTTTGTGACCAAGTCTATAATTCCACATCTCTAACTTTTTCGTGGAGGAGATAACACCTTTGATAAGTTCCTTTTCCCGATCTGAAACTTTTTGCTTTAATTGAAGAGAGATTTGTGGCAGTTCCACTATTCTTTTGATTACTCTTCTTTCGGATTATGAAGCTTTCTATCTCGTTGCACGATATTTTGAAGAGAAGCAGTAGTGGGATGTACCACTATCATGCTGATTTTTCTCATATGATTCGTTCATCTTTGATCTTATCGATCAATCCGTTTTCCTCCTGCCGATAGGAGTGACTTTTTCAAAGGAGTTCGGTTGAACTCGATCACTTCATATCTACATCGAAGTATGATCATTTTACTTTAAGATTGAGCCCGTGCAGGCAATTTTTACTATGGATGTGGGGGATGATTGTTTTGTTAATTCTGACATAGAGAATGAGTGTTCATGTGCTTCATGAATTACCCAACCTCCCACCAGTCAACGGGATTCGTGATTTCACTCTATTAGGATTCCCTCGGATCCGAACCTTGTAATTTTCTTTTCCTTCAGGAACTTGAAACGCAAAGTTTTTTTATCAGGGATTATTCATTGAAGTTCCAATCCAAGAGGATTTCTATCACGAATGAATTTTTATCTCATTCATGCGTGATCCTCTTTTCTCAGTGTTTAACACTTTGCTCCTATTTTCATCCAAAAATGAGGATAAAGTTTCCAATCCAGGTATTCTTGCTTCAAATGAGGAAACATCTCCTCATCTCTTATCTCATCGGGGCTTTAATCCTTCAAAGATCATTTTTGATTTTTCTGAAAGCCCGATGATGATTTTTGGAGGGACAATCCTATTTAGTGTTCCGTTTCTCCATTTCTTCCTTATTGACAAGCTCAAGTATAGGGGAATCGAGTCAGTCAAGACTCGGTTAACAAAATAAGCGCTTCATGGGTGGCAAACTCTTGCTTAATCATAGTAGTAGTATGAATAAGTGTTTGTATGTGAGGAGACTTGACTCACCTTCTCGTTTGTTGTGTTTTTTGATGATTGTCCAGGATTGTCTCGGATTTTTGGGGGGGGGCCCGGGGGGGGGGGGGGGGGGGGGGGGGGGGGGGGGGGTGGGGGGGGGGGGGGGGAAGCCTCTCGTGCTCGCGATGTGTCCTATTACGATCAGCTCGAGCTTAACATCCTCAGCTTCATTTGGGATCCAATATCCTACTTATCGACTATCGTTTTTCTTTAGCATAATTCATAAAACGATTAGTTATGACGATAGGTACCCTAAGACATTGAGGAACATGTTTGTTCTAGTATGGGGGATATTCGATTTGTTTGACTGCAGACGTGTTTTTTTTTAATCCCGTTTTTTCCACCAAATTTCCAAAAATAAATTCAAAACTAAATAAGTGTTTTGTCACAATTTTGACTTTCCTGCTGGGTGAATAGAATAAAATTTTGAATCGATGAGAAGTGTTGAGCTCTAATTGTCCTTAACTGCTAGACTAAGCGTTCGCGAATTTTTGCGAAGAAAGAAAAAATTATAGAGTTAAGTATGAGTGGAGATGCTAAACAAGGTTTATTTGGAAATCTTAAGAGCTCATTGTGTGTAATTTAATGGTTTTTCTTCAATATGCTCCTTAACCGGACTAATAATACGTGCTATTTTGAAATTAAATTTAAATCACAATTTTGGAATATAGTCGATATCAATAATTTTAGTTCACTAATTTATACTGAAATTTTCTAAAGAATTTTTTCTCTATATCATGGTAATATAAAGTAAAAAAAATGAAAAAAATGTGGTAATAATAATAATAAACTGTGGGCTGATAAAAGTTTACTGCATCTTGCCGGCTCACAACCGATGTTGCAGTCTTCTAAAAGGTCGAGGGTTACAAAATGCATCCATGGTTGTGTTAATGTTAAGTGTGAATTTAATAAATCGGTAAGGAAAATCTCTTTTTGTTTTAAAATTTACTATAGGCTTTTGATCTTAGAATATTTTAAATTTTAAGTTGTGATTTTTCTTAAATAATCTATGTGTAAACAGGAAACTAAGAGTTTTTGATCCAAAGGTCCGTGAGTCCCGATTACTAGTTCCTGTGGGGTGTCAAAAAAAGCCTGCGTACTTAGCCGCGCAGGTTGGGATGTGCCGAGACGAAGTCGTACATGGGTTAATCTCGCCTTCAAACTCATTATTCTCGGGTGGAACGTGAAGCATAGAATTTTGCAAAACGTTGATCCATGGTTGAAATTCGAAATGGCACATTCACTTAAATATAATAATTGTCGGGAGTAAAAAGTTCACAAATTACAAATATGAATAGTGTTAGCATCTTTACTCATATTTAGCGGTGATTTCGTTTTAAGCTTGGTTTGGAATAAGTGAAAAGTCGGGGGATGAATTTATCATTATGGGCATTTTGGATGAATGCGCCTTGTTCTATGATCCCTACGGTATATGAATATTAAAGAAAGTCAAATAAGTTAGTTGTAAAAAAAAATACAACATATTAGTGGTAACAAGTGTATATCTTTAAAAATGGTCAAAACGGGGCTTTTCTAAACTCTTGATTATTTAATTCCCCTTGATGAACACTTAGCTACTTTTCGAGGTAATTAGTCGTTGGGGATCAAGAATTTTAGTTTTCTTAAGTGTTTACTTATAGCATTGCGTGAGGACACGAAAATATTTTAGTATGGGGGATTTTTGGGTATGAGCTAATTACACATAACCCATTTTCCATTAAAATCGGACTTAAATGATCAAAAACGTATCAAAAATACATTGTATTTGTATGTTTTGGATTTGTATTGTGCAAGTAACGGATATCTAAGAAAAGGACAAAAATAAAGCCAAAACGACAAAACCGAGCACGAGAACGGAAAGAGCGTGAAAGAAAAGTCAAATCAAAGAAAAAGTTAAAAGTCATAGTAAACACACCGACAAAGTCAATGTCAAAGGACGGACGGATATCGAAGAAATATTAAATGGGCATATGTACCCATTAATGGGCAGGTTTCAGCCTATTTTTAAAATATTGAGACTTATAAGCCTTAAATGACTTATATAAAAGCCCAAGTTTATTTTATTATTGCCGGCCAACAACAAGGCCCAAATCAATAAACCAAAAACCTTTATAACAAACCTGTTAACCCAACCCCTTTTAAACTTTACACCGTTAGTCCTCTAAAGGAATCACGGTTCAAACATTTACCAACCTTGAAGGGCTTAAAATTGCCAATATATAAGGACTATGATTGCAATTATACCATATAAACTCAGGGACCATTCTTGCTATTCTCCTTAACTTTTAAAAATGGCGCCAGTACTGTTCATTATCTCCCACACACGATTTGTGTGTATCTGGCCCTGCAACAAAAGACAAAACCTTCACTCCGCAACAAAATATCACTATCCCACTTCCCCCACCCCACTAAACTCCATTTGCCACATTGGCAATCCTCAAGCACCTTATTCGAGCTTATTGGGGTTTTATTCATCTGTGCGGTTTACTGGCTAGAAAAAAACTCAAGTGGTATAAATTTCTTAAAGATCGCGGTTTATCATCTTCCATATTGCGGTTTAAAGACGAGTGCCCGCGGTTTATAAGAAAGTACCCGCGGTTTAAGGTGTTAATCAGGCGATTTACATGTTTTTGAAGTCCCGTGGTTTACGGAAACGATATACCATGGTTTAAGTTTTCACTCTCCACGGTTTACAGGGCATTAAGCGATTTACAGGTTAAGGTTCCCGCGGTTTAAGGTTTATATAAACCACGGTGCAAAGTTTTGAAGGTGGTTTAAAGGTTTTGTTTAGCGGTTTATCTCTCGTAGTCTCGCGGTTTAAGTTAAGGTTAAACCACAGGTTATTCTTTTTCACCGCGATTTAAGGTTGAGGAGGATAAGCAACGGTTTATGGTAAGGATAAACTGTGATCTGTCTTTGTTTCAGCAGCGGTTTAAGGTGAGGTTAAAAAGCGGGCTAGGGTTTTTGTTTAACGAAGGAGAAGACAGACTTGGGCGGGAAGTGTTTTTTCTTTCCAAAGTTTAACCTAATTCAAAGATACAACATTACCCCCTGGACTTTAAACCAACTTAAACATTCGTCCTTCGTTGTTATTTAACAAAAGTTCACCCTCAAGGATCAAACACTTTACACCGTTAGTCCTTCATCCTCAAATAATAACCGTTAACATCTAATTTATATTTTAATTACACCGTTAGTCATTATTAGTGATTTAATCAAACATTGTCATTAAGAGTTCAAAGTTAATTCATCGATAGACCTTTGCTCATCAATCGTTAACAAAATACATCAAGTGCTTCAATTACAACAACGATTCAACAACAACAAACCACAACAACAATCACTTTACCTACTTAAGATCCTACAAAATCATTTTCACTTCACATCCGGTTCAATGGAAACAAAAGATACTTCTTCGTGTACAGATTCAGAAGAAATGAAGATGCAAAGACTTCAAAAGAAAGAAAGTATATTGAAAAGTAGTTGCATAAGTAGTCTCAGAGCACTTAAATCAAAACAAACGTATTTTTCAAAGAAATATGTACCATGCGTTACTGAAAGTAACTTTAACATGCATTTAGCCATCTCTTTGGTGAAGACGCTGACACATTCACAAGAACGTTCTCTCAAAACATGGATACACTGGAACAATAACTTACCAAAGAAACAGTTCATGAGTCTAACTGTCAGACTGCTTTCAGAGTGCTCAAGGCACCATTGGAGAAAATTTTCACCTTAGTGTTAATAAAGTATTCAAGTCTCGAAGGTACGTACTCAAGAAAGGACTTTAAAGCATACACTGGAATAGAACCTAAAGCTTTCAAAGAAAGAATACTCTAAGACTTTAATTTCATTCAGACGTATATGATTGAATCAATACTTCATAACAAAGAAATTGAGCAACGGATGAATGCAAAGAAGTTGCAGATTCAAGAGTGCAAGGTTCAAGACATTAAAGCATTGGATGCTAGTCCTATTTTTACTGAAAGCGGTGGGATAGACTCTGGGAAAAAGAATGAAAGCTGCAGATCTGGGAACGATATGAACAACTCAGGAAACGAAAAGAACAGTTCAGGGAATGAAAGCAGCAACTATGGGAAAGAAAGCAACAACCTTGGGAATGTAAGCAATCAATCTAGGAATGAAACCAGCAATTCTGAGAATAATACGAATGCTGATGCTACATATATCACACCTTCCTATGACACATAGCCAATGGCTGAGGTACCATATACTGCTGAATATAATGTGTTTGTTGTTGCAACTCAACATACTGAGCAACCTGAAAACATGAATGACACATCTTTGATGGAAAAGGTTGATAACAATACCACACCTAATTCATCAGATATGTGTAATAATGAATTCAAGGATGACCATAATGCTGATGATCATGAAGATGAGCGTGTCATGCTTGCTAACTTAATTGCAAATTTAAAACTTGTTACTAATGAAAACAAAAAGATTCAAAAGCAATTAAGGAAAGCAAATACAACACTCACTCATGGATTGAATGAATGCAAATATTCTATTGAAGAGTCAAATGGCATTAGAGATAGATGCAGAATTGCACTTCATCAGAACTAGATTGAGCTTGAAAAGTACAAAGTGTTTAAAAATTGTCAACTTGAAAAAGAAGAAGTCGAACGTAAATACAAAGAAACTCTTGATTTATTAGCTCATTAGAAACATCAATCAAATGAAGCTTTAAAAACATAAGCTTATGAAACTTTTTTAAATTAAAGAGAAAAATGATGAGTTAGTACACCATAGTTCTTTAGAACATATCAGATTTTTCATTCTCCGTAAGGAAAAAGAACAAATGAAAAAGGATTTCAAAATATGTCAATACAAAGACATTGACAAAATGATTGATTTGGAAAACCAAGTAAAGTTTTTAAACGAGATTGTTTATAAAACCAATCAATCGGTTCAAACCATTCATATGCTAGCTCCTAATCCGAGTTCGTATCATAATGGTCGAGCAAGCTTTGTAAATACTAAGTACCTCAAGAAAGCTCAATCTGAAAAACCATGTTTGTATCAGGTGCCATAAGATAAGATGATCTTGCAAACATATTTGCACCAAACAGTGATGAGACACTTATTCTTGAGCGAGAGAGTAGATCAAAATTGGAAAAAGAATTAAAAAGTATGACTATACATATCAAAATAGTCTTTACAAACTTTTTACTCCTCAAACACATAAATCTCTTGATCAATTGTATTTTGCCAATGAAATTAGAAAGAAAATATAGAGAAAAATCTTTTGTTAAATACAAGCCTAATATTGAGAAAAACATAGATTTTTTGCCTACTCAAGCTTCCTTAAGTAAGAGTAGACACGCATTTAATTTGGTTCAACATAACATCACTAATTTTAAAACTATTGTTGACCTCGATTGGAGAAAACGTCAAGATGAAAGATGGCAAAAACCAATTACTCATGAGATAAATGTGCTTGTGAAAAATCTTTTAATTCCTCTTGCGGAAAAGACAAAAGCAAATGCTAATGCATTTGAAAAAGCACATAAAGAATAAATGTTTGATGATTTACAGTATGTTCAATCACTTGAAAAGGAGGTTGACGAACTTGAATTTGAAAAGGCAGAATTTTCAAACGAATATGATATACTCTTGCAAGAATGTGTTTCGAAAGATATCATGCATTTTATTCTTCGTGCTTTAGCTAATATTTATGAACAAACTGAATTGCAATGTTTGTATCTTAAGAAAATAGAAGAATGTGAATGTCTTGCAAGTGAGCTTTCTAAAAGAAATGAAAATGTCGAATACAAATCGTTTAATGAATTGTTAAAGAAGTTTGCTGAACTCGAAAAATATTTCATTTCTCTCGAAATGACTTTGCAACACAAAACGAAGTTTTTCAAAATAACAGACCATGCAAAAATCAGAATGCTCCTGAATTTCTTGAATTTTTTGAGATAAACGAATTGAAAGCTCAGCTTTAAAACAAGAACATTGTAATAAGTGATCTGAAAGCTCAATTAAAAGATAAGACCATCGCAAACGCTGAAATGCGTCAAAGTTGGAACAATGTTAGATATGAGTAAAAGACTCGGTCACCCCGTATATTTATTGTTTATAATAGTTCGTAGTTTAATAGTTAATCGTTAAAAATATATTTAAAATACTTTGGTAACAAATATAAAGGTGTAAAAGTGTATAAAATAATAATGAAACTTTAATAAGATACTGGTCATTCGAACCAGGTAATAAAATTAAAAAAAAAAAAAAAAAACATTTTATATTTATAAAAATAGTACTTTTTATGAGGATCGTAAGAATATAAAGACCTTGACAAAACTAAGCCCTAACGAAGAAGATATGACGTTTACAAGTTTACGATAATTATATATATATAAATGTTTTTATAAAAGTTATTTTATAAAAAACGAACCAAATTCGAATCTGATTATTTGAGGGATCATTTTTATGAGAAAGTACAAGTTGTAAGGATTCTAAAACTATAAAGTACATTGAGAATGGATTTATAACAAAGAAGGTACATTATTTACATGTTTAAGTTAGAAAGTATTTTTGATAAAAGTAAAATTTATAAAAATAGGTTACTGTTCAACGACAGGGGGCCTGTTGAGAAGATATTTTCTTGGATAGAGTTTTTTAATTACGAAGACGTAGACATAAGAATCACTAAAAACCGAATCAAAACGAATGAGATACAATTAAAATTCGATTTCAATAATTAAAGTTATAAAAAGTATTTTAATAAACTTTCACTTATGGTACTGTTCATAACAGTACTTAAGCCATATACGAAAATCAAATTTGATTAGATCTTTCTAATACGAATCCATACATTGATAAAGACAAGCGAAACGAATAAATTATGAGTAAGTATGGACTTTTGGAAAGTTACACATGTAATTATATAAAAGTAGTTTTATATAATTTTATTAAAAGAATTAAAATTACTGTTCATTAGGGGCATAAATACTATAAATATAATATTTTGATATATTTTCTTAATACGGAGCCATGGATATAAATAACGTCAAAAACGGAGTTTTTAAAAAACGATAAATATGAAAGGATAATAAAACCGTATGCACTATTTTTACTTTTGTGCACTATTTTATAAAAACAATTAAACTAATTATATAATATCATTTTATAAACAATAATAATATTAAAACATGTATTATTAACAAACAATCAATTGTAAGACGAAAACCACACTTTATTTTACGGATACAAATACAAACACCTTTATTCAATAAAGTACGGTTTAAACATTGTTTTGACATTTAAAACTAAACAAAGACTATTAGGTGGTGGTGTAACTATATAACTTGTGATGTAGTACTATTAAGTACATTGTACTCATACGACCTACATTTAATTAGGTTGCGTTCGGATTTCGCTTGTCGACTCACTCACTTGATTTATATTAATCAACAACTAATCACTACGAGAGTTCCATAGCCCCATTTACTATAACAAATGATTTACAACTTTTGGGGTGAGAAACATGCATTGTTTTACAAATTGGACGCAAGTGTACATTTTATCATGATTACATGTTTGCCTAAGTAGCGATAACCCACTGTGCCCATTATCATGAACTGTCAATTACTTTGTGTGAGCGCGAATGTTATAAATAGATCTATTTGGGATTGACATCCCCGTTCGGGTGAGTAGCACTCACTGTTTCGGTTTGCCGGAGAAAAAAGAGAGGGGAAAATAATTTTTTACGTATAACTAATGTATATCCAATGATTGATTTGGGAGTTGCGGGTTAGAACATCATGTAAGGCAAATGTTTGGCAATTTATATTGCAATTCATACATGTTGAGCTTCAGTGTCATGAGCTTAGGGAAACGTAATTACACTTTGTGATGTTTGCATCTGTTGCATTATCATACACTTAGAAATCTGCGGTCCCTACTTATAATTGTGCATAAACCTATGGATTCACCAACTTTATGTTGACGTTTTAAAGCATGTTTTTCTCAGGTCAATGAGGCACGAGGTGCTAAGGATACATTGGGATACTCTTTTGAGGAGTCATGCATAAAATATTTGGAGCATTACATCCTTAGGATATTGTATGATCAAAAATATCCTTGTTAATCAACTAATTGAACAATTTAAGAGTAAGGCCGTTCGCTTTGTATTAAACAATTTCAATAATCATTGTACTATATTAAAAAACACTCTTTTAGAGGTCATTCTCATATCTTGTGCTATTGATCTATGATGTAACACTCTCGGATTCATTATTCCGCTGCGACCCTATTTGGGGGTGTTACAGATTGGTATCAGAGCCAGGTTATAGAGAACCAGGTCAAATGTTTTTACTTGGACTATAACCGTTTTCAAACATTGCATCATACAAAGGGATTTTCTAGGACATTCATTCATAACATTACTTGTATGCATTTAGTTGAGTATACCTAGATCTGCAGGTTCACAATATGTTGTGTTAAAATATATAACTATATTATTAGGGTCTTATCATATGTACTAATGTAACTATGTTTGAGTGTTTATAGATTTGTCCATGTCCTTCTTCAATACCACAGTCACCAACAAATCTGTCTAAAACTGATTCCGAGCCAGGGAGAGTCTTCTGGGAGCTGATGAGAGCTGTCTGATGGAGGTTCTCCACGAGTCATCGTATACGGATATGATGGACTCCCCATGCAGCCGTAGAACCCTCCATCTCCGACTATGTGCCAGGACCTGAGCACCCACGTTCTCCCGATTTATTGCCCGGGTCCTGGCAACCCACCTTTACCTGTCAAGTACCATACTTAACCTGAGCAGAGTAACCCCGAGATCTTAGTGCCATCCGATGCTGAGGCACCCTTGGAGGACCAGCCTCTACCTGCTAATGCCTCACCTACTGCCTTATCACTGGGCTATGTGGTAGACTCCAATCCGGATGAGGATCCGGATGAGGATCCAGAGGAGGACCCCGAGGAGGATCATGCTGACTATCCTGCTGATGGAGGGGATGGTGATGATGAGCCCTCCGATGATGACGATGATGATGATGATACTGATGATGAGGATGAGGAGCCCTTTGAGGATGAGGATGATGACGAGGAGGAGGAGCACCTAGCTTCGGCCGACTATCTTCTGGCTACACGACCCATTGTCGACCCTGTTCCCTCATATGGGGATACAAGGCATTGAGACTATGAGACTGCACTACACATGTACCATCACCTAGACGGAACACGGCTAGGATGTATGTCAGACCCCAGACACATATTACGTTGCCATCAGAGGCAGAGGTCGAGAGACTTCTTGCCTTACCTATTCCACCACCATCTCTACTATTACCTTGGTCATCTCCACTACCTCCGTATTCCCTACACCACCACTACCACCTCCACCATCAACACTAACATTTACACCACCTTACCCACATCTTTACAGTATACCCATCATCGTCCACTACCACCACTACCACCTCCCTAACAATCCGTACCACCACTAGTCCCGAACCGTATGGAGGACACTCCCGAGGCCGAGTTACTACCTCATAAAGAGGTTAAGTCCCTGACTACTCCCCACATCGAGGAAATGATGTGGGGAAAGTTTGAACTGTTGCTCTATACTACTAGAGGTCATAGAGCAGACTATGGGTTTATCGGCACTATGGATGCCGAGATCAGACGTCAGAGAGCCGAGGAGGTCAGCTATGGTATTAGGGATGTTTGGGTAGACCCAACAGAGGTTGTTTGACGGTGGTAGCATGCACCGACGAACCTCAATGGGTCAATGCAAAGTGAGCGAGCTTGCTACGGTGCAGACAGGACACTCAGATATTTATGTCTGTGAACGAGGATGGTTTAGACAACAGACTCAGTTATCTTAGAGAGTTGACGTATTGACCGAGGATAGACAATTTCACTATGAGACTGCACTACTGTTGGATTAGGAGGCTCTAGTTTCTCGAGAGGCTTAGGCACATTCAGTGGGATTGAGTTCAGCAGTTCAACTATGAAGCGGCAGTGCCTATAGTACTTACCCAATGGCAGGATTAACCGAATCACTTCCACACTTCGACATGGAGTCCATGACGGCAACCATTGATTGCCATAGGTTCATTGCAACATGGACAGTAGTCTCGGCTCTAGGACATATTCAGCACTATCAGGCTAAGAGATCAAACTCATGCAGTATGGTCCCTAAGGGCGCTGGTAGTTCGGCCTAGTTTAAACCAATTTTTTTTTTTCCCATGTCAATTTCAAAAGACTATCATTATGTTTAGCGGCTAAGTATTATGGGTTTTATACCCAGCTAGCACGGCAGTAGGATTTGTATTTTTATTTCTTGTATCAGACAATCATGTATGTTTCCCAGTTATATATGATGTGTTGTATTATGTCATGTCGATCTCAATTCTGTTATGTATTGTGATTTCAGACATGTTATATAATCACTAGTAATGATGTGATCTTGTTATAATAAAATGTGTTGTATTATGTTATGTCCGATCCTCAATCTATTATGGTATTTTGCTCCCAGACCCCCCCACCCCCCCCCCCCCCCCCCACCCCCCCCCCCCCCCCCGCCCCCCCCATGCTGTAAAATCACTCATGTGAAGTGATCTTGTTTATATATAATGTGTTGTATTATGTTATGTCCGATTCTCAATTCTGTTATGTGTTGTTCCCAGTGGGTATAAAACCCATAATACTTAGCCGGCTAACATAATGATAGCTATGAATATGACATGAAAATGTAAACCTAGGCAGAACTACCAGCGCCCTCGGGATCATCTGCATGAGTCTGATCTCTAGCCTGAAGTGCCTGAATCTGTCCTAGAGCCGCTGACAACTGTCCCTGTAGCAATGAAACCTGTGCAATCAATGTTGCCGTCAATGACTCCTGTGAAGCGATACGGTAATCTTGCATCTGGGTGTGAGTCCTATAGGCCTGCAGCTCATAGTGAACTGCTGAACTCAATCCCACTGAATGTGCCCAAGCCTCTCGAGAAACTAGAGCCTCCTGAATCCAACATCATGCATCACAAATGGAAAACTGTCTATCCTCGGTCAATACGTCAACTCTCTGAGATAACTGAGTCTGTCTGTCCTGACCATCCTCGATCACAGCATAAATATCCTGAGTGTCCTGCTCCTGCACCGCAGCAAGCTCGGTCACTCTAGCATTGACCCCCTCGAGGGTCGTCGGTGCTACCTCCTCAACAACCTCTTTTGGGTCTACCTAAACATCCCTAATCCATAGCAACCTCCTTGGCTCTCTGACGTCTGATCTCGGCATCCATATGCCGATAAACCCATAGTCTCTCTATGACCTCTAGTAGGTCTAGGAGCAGCAGTCGAACTCTCCCCCACCTCATTCCTCGATGTGGGAGTAGTCAGACATAACCTCTTACGAGGTGGTAACTCGGCCTCGGGAGTGTCCTCCCTACGGTCGACTAGTGGTGGTACGGATAGTGAGGCTGGTAGTGGTGGTAGTGGTGATGATGGTAACGGTAATGATGTGGGTACAGGTGGTGGTAAATGTAGTGATGATGGTGGAGGTGGTAGTGGTGGTGAGGGAATCTGAGGTAGTGGAGATGACCAGGGTTATAGTAGAGATGGTTGGTGGAATAGTAAGCAAGAAGTCTCTCGAACCCCCCCAACACAACACCGTCTCCTCTGCCGCTGAGGCAACATATATGTGTCGGGGGTCTGACATACATCCTAGCTTGTGCCGTCTAGTGATGGACATTTGTAGGTGCAGTCTCATCAGTCTCAAATGCCTCTGTATCCCCAGCTGAGGGAACAGGGTCGACAATGGTATAGCAGAAGAGTCGGCCGGAGCTAGGTGCTCCTCCTCCTCGTCATCATCCTCATCCTCAAAGGGCTCCTCATCCTCATCATCAGTATCATCATCATCATCGTCATCATCGAAGGGCTCATCATCACCATCCCCTCCATTAGCAGGATAGTCAGCATGATCCTCCTCGGGACCTCCTCTGGATCCTCATCCGGATCCTCATCCGATTGGAGTCTACCACAAGCCCAGTGATAAGGCCATAGGTGAGGCATTAGCAGGTAGTGGCTGGTCCTCCAAGGGTGCCCAGCATCGAGTGGCACTAAGATCTCGGGTACCTAGGCTCAGGTATGTATGGTACCTGCAGGTAAAGGTGGGTGCTCAGGACCGGGCACATAATCGGGAGACGGTGGGTGCTCAGGTCCTGGCACATAGTCCGGAGATGGCGGGGCTACCGGCTACATAGGGAGTCCATCGTATCCGTATACGATGACTCGTGGAGAACCTCCATCAGACAGCTCCTCATCAGCTCCCCAGAAGACTCTCCCTGGCTCGGAATCAGTGTAGACAGATGTGTAGGTGACTGTGGATGAAGAAGACATGACAGAATCTGTAACACTCAAACAGAGTTTACATTAGTACATATATAAGACCCATAATAATATACTAATATATTATAAACACATATGTGAACCATGCATCATCTAGTATACTCAACTAATGCAACAAGTAATGTATGAATGAATGTCCCATGAAAATCCCTTTGTATGATGCAATGTTTGAAAACGGTTATAGTCTAAGTAAAAACATTTGACCTGGTTCTCTATAGCCTGGCTCTGATACATCTGTAACAACCCTAATAGTGTCGCAGCGGAATAATGAATCGAGAGTTCATCATCATAGATCAATAGCAAAAGATATGAAAATGACCTCTAAACGAGTCGTTTAAAATACATACAATGGATTATGAATTTTTTAATACAAAAGCGCAACGCTTAAATAGTTCAATATTTTGATAACAAAGATTTAGATCATAACAAAAATCCTAAGATGTAATGACTGCCAATATTTATGCATGACTCCTCAAAAAGAGTATCCAATGTACCTTAGCCCTCGGCCTCATTGACCTGGGAAAAAAAATCTTTAAAACGTCAATATAAAGTTGTGAAACCATAGGTTTTTCTTGCAAATATAATGTAGGACCGCAAGATTTCTAAGTGTATGATAATAGCAACAATGTAAACACACAAAGTGTAATTACGTTTACCCTAAAGCTCATGACACTGCAGCTCGGCCTGTATGAATTGCAATATAAATTGCCAAACATGCCTTAATGAGTTCTAACCCCACATCCCAAATCCAACATAGGCGTATACATTCGTTTATCCGGCAAACCGAAAACAGTGAGTGCTATCACCTAACGGGATGTCAACCCAAATAGATCTATTTATAACATTCGCGCCTCACAACAATAATTGACCAATTCATGATAAAGCACATGGTTATCCCGCTACTTAGGATAACATGTAATCATGGATAAAAATGTACACTTGCGTCCAATATGTAAAGAAAATGCATGTTCTCCCCAAAAGTTGTAAATCATTGATATAGTAAAACAGGGGCTATGAACTCACCTTAGTGAATAGTTGATAATTATAAATCAAGTGAGTGAGTCGACAAGCGAAATCCGAACGCAACCTAATTAAATGTAGGTCGTATGAGTACAATGTACTTAATAGTACTACATCACAAGTTATAGTTGCACCCCCACCTGAATAGTCCTTTGTTTTAATTTTTAAATTCAAAACAATGTTTAAACCGTACTTTATTGAATAAAGGTGTTTGTATTTGTATCCGTAAAATAAAGTGTGGTTTTCATCTCACAATTGATTTGATTGTTAATAAGGACATGTTTTAATATATTATTGATTAATAATGAATATTATATAATTAGTTTAATTGTTTTTATAAAATAGTGCACAAAAGTAAAAATAGTGCATACGGTTTTATAAACCTTATATCTTTATCGTTTAAACTCCGTTTTTCACGTTATTTATATCCATGGCTCCGTATTAAGAAAATATATCAAAATATTATATTTATAGTATTTATGCCCCTAATCGAACATATTTTAATTCTTTAATAAAATTATATACAACTACTTTTATACAATTAATCGTCGTAAACTTTCCAAAGTCATAACTTACTCATATTTAATCCGTTTCGCTTGTTCATAAAAGAAATTGATTCGATTTGAAAGATCTAATCAAATTTGATATTTATTATAATGGCATTAAGTACTAGTTATGGAACAGTACCATAAGTGAAAGTTTAATAAAATACTTTTATAACTTTAATTATTGAAAATCGAATTTTAATTGTATCCTCATTCCGTTTTGATCGTTTTTAGTGATTCTATGTCCTACGTCTTCGTACTAAAGACTCTATCCTAAGAAAAATATATCTCAACAGTCCCCCTGTCGGAACATAACCTATTTTTATAAATTTACTTTATAAAAAAATACTTTCTAACTTAAACATGTAAATAATGTACCTTCTTTGTTATAAATCATTTTTTTTCTCAAATGTATCTTATAGTTTTAGAATCCCTTAGGAACTTTGTACTTCTCATAAAATATGCCCTCAAATAATCAGATTCGAATTTGGTTGGATTTTTATAAAATAACTTTTATAAAAACATTTATATATATAATTATCGTAAACTTATAAACGTCATATCTTCTTCGTCAGGGCTTAGTTTTTCAAGTTCTTTATATGCTTACGATCCTCATAAAAAGTACTATTTTTATAAAATATAAAATGTTTATTACCTGGTTCGAATGACCAGTAACCTTATTAAGTTTCATTAATTTATTTTATACACTTTTAAACTTTATAAAGTTACCACAAGTCTTTAAATATATAAATTAACATTCATGGTTTATAAATTATGTCCTCTACATTATGTCCATGTTTTACACTAGTAACCGAAATGAACAGAGGGAGAGGGAATCTATTTTACTAAACTTTATAAAGTTAATAAATAACCAGAAAATTGTCCAACATATTTATTTGTTTAACTTAACTTTATAAGTAAATAAATAACCATAACTTGACAAATAATTATACAGACTTTCCATTGCTTGTAAACCCTTATTTTAAACATATTAACATACTTAAAACATCATCTTAACCATAAAGAAAATGAATTCGTGTATGTATGTACATGGTTTTTGTTTTATAAACTTCATAAAGTAAACCTAGGTGGTGATTAACATATATATCAAGTATGTAAACATGTAAATGAATAATGAAGATGTTAAAGCTTAAATAGACCTTAGAGATGAGTAGTAGGATGATGAACACAAGCTTATACTTAAGCTTTAACCCAATGAATCAACCACAAGATCAAACCCTAATTAGGAAAACCCTAATTATATTTCTTGTATACTTCTTGTTAAACCACAAACCCAAGCTTCCAATGCACTTGAATGATCTTAGATATACTTAGAATGAATGCTTGAATGCTTGAAATACTTTAGAATGAAAATTAACATGAAACCCTAGTCATAATTTGTGAGCCGTGGGTATGGTTGTGGAGTAGAGAGAGTTTTAGTGTTTGCTTGATAAGGAAGTGTGTGATAAAATGAACCTATGACTTGCTACTTGTAGAAAACAACCTTAAACCAAAACCTTAGGCTTAGAGTGGTTTAGGGTACAATTGCAAAGACCTCTCCTCCTTCCCATAAAATGGAACGGCTAGGATTGGTTGAAGGGTACAATGATTGGACAATTACTAGATATATGGGTCAAGAGTGTACTCTTTGTGGGGTTAGGAAAGTGTACAAGTGAATTTGAATTATCATATGTATGTATATGAATGAATCCGGCCCTAGTGGTTTATTAAGTGATAAAATGAATTAATTTTGGGTATTGGGTATAAAGGTGGGTATTGGTTTGAGTATAGATAGGTATGGGTGCTTCCGGGTATGCCTAAATGTAATTTATTGCGAAACGTAAGCGTTTTACGTAACCAATAAAAATAAAATAGGAAAAGTTATAAATTATACTCTTAATAATCGTATAACACTTGCTTGATGTAAACTTTAACTTGTTTGGTGTCCGTTTACGTTGAATGATGATTTTTAGTTTACGCGATTTAACTATACGATTATAATTAAAAGCGAACGCGTAAAACTCTAAAAATAAATAATGATAATAATTGAGTCGGGAAATGACCTGAAAATGAGAAATGTTACAATTATTTACATGCTAGTGTCCTACTTGTACACTATGCACAACAAATGCGATTACTACTTAAACCTATTAGTTCACCAACTTTATGTTGACGTTTTTTAGTATTCATTTTCAGGTGATACTAATAAAGATGCATAAGGAGAATAGTGTTTTCTACCTTGCTTAGTGAGACTTAAGTTGGAACCCGCTTGGGTTGATGTCATTGAGCGATTTGCATTTACCCTTTTGTTTATGGATTTCTTTGGATTGTATGTTTTGTGGTATGTTGTCTAGGCATGTGGGACTTTAATACATTAGGATTACGTTGTTGTGATATCTACATGGTGATATAAGTCGCAGCTTGTATTTGATGTCGAGGTGACATTTTATGTTGAATGTTCATTTAGTAAATTCTCTATTATGTTGTATCAATGCTTTATGACGGTTCCTCTCAGTTACGCCTCGCGTTTTCGCCTCTGGCAGGGTGTGACAACATATATTTTTAATAGGGTTTATATTAGACAATTCATTAATAAAACACCATGCGAAATTCTTAGGAATAAGAAGTCATCAGTAGCGAATAGCTTTAGGTCTTTGAGTGTAAAGTATAGGAGATAACTTAACACTAAAGTACATCTCACTAAGTTCGACCTAAAGTCGTACGAATGTGTGTTCTTAGGATACTCTCAAACTAGTAAAACATACATAGTACTTAATAAGGAGACAATGAGAATTGAGGAATCTCTCAACGTAACCTTTGATGAGAAGTTGCCCAGAGCCTAAGTCATCTCCTTCGGTAAGAAGATGACTGGACAATGACCCATAGTTTGAAGATACCGATTAGGTACTCCGATAATAGAAGTTAATGTTTCAGATACGGGTATCCCTAAAAGGGTAAAAAGGTCCATTGGCAGTTTTTGTCTGTTTTTGGTCATTTAAGCTCATTTTTGAAGGTAAAAGATATGTGTAATTAAGCACATATCAATGACGTTTCCCAAAGTCCAAATTGCACGAGTCTAGTTGAGGGTGTTCATGGTTGACATGTACCATATGATATTGATTTGAGTGAGGTGTTGAGAGAAAATTTAGAGGTCTAGAAGTCGTTTTCACTACCTTTATACATTTGTGCTCTTAAAGCTTATGTGCTTATATGTTATGTGTTAGGACTTATATGAAATGCATGGAAGTTAGGCAACATTGTTGTCTTAACAAGATGAAGGATAGATGTCAATACATTGTTCAAATTACGGTTGACATTATCTCGGATTATACATGTCAAACTTATGTGCTATGAACAAAAATGTGATCTACATCTTGTCAATATTATGGTAATCATTGCCTCACATATTTAAATGTGTAAAATCAATCTACTCGCAATATTGCATGCTCTATCCCCCATATTAGACATGAAAGATTAAATAGACAAATTTGATGACAAAATGACACGTTGGATCGCAACTCACACTTGTGATGAAAATGTTGTGTTTGTGTCAACTTGTTCATTTTATGTGTTGATTGCATGTTATGTGTCTTAGGATAGAAAATAAAAGAAAAGATTTTATGCAAATATATAAACTTGTCACCAAGTTTAAGAGAATTCTGTTTGAATTCAATATGGTATTGCATAACATACTAAGGTTTACCAATTAAACATGCCTTAATAACATTGCAATTGCAACAGTAAATAACATAAATCAAGCTCCATGCATAAAAGTTGTTTAAAATAACAAATGTAAACACATGATCAAAAACAGGTTTACCAATCTAGTATGATTTTCTGGCGAGGTGGAAAACACACAAATCATACTGAAACTGACATTATACATAATCCAGTCGAAAGTAGGAAACAGCTGTTGTTCATACCTGGTCACCATGAAATCTGTGAGAGAAGCACCCAAGTGGAAGAGGGAGTGGTATGATGAATATCGTTAGAAAATAAAATGGTCATGAGACAGGGATAATTATGCAAGCTTTCGGAACATGAAATTCATTTACTCTAATATTATGAGGCTCATATAAGTAAGCAACCAGGAAAATAAGATACGGCCAACATGGTTGCAAACATAGTAAGCTTGCCCTGCTAAGATGCACGTAATCCAAACTTTAACGCCACTCGCTTAGACATACTCGGATTTTATCATCACAGCCTTTTAGAATCATTATGATTACGGTATTATAAAGAATCAAAAACGCACATCTCTTCTGACTTTAAAAACACATTTTAACACACGACTTCTTTAATCTTTGCTGCTCTTGGAATATTATGAGGCTCAGGTAAGTAAGCAACTGGGAAAAGGGAATATGGTCGCCATGGCTATACTCTTAGCAGTTTACCTCGCCAAGATGCACGTAATCCAAAACTTTAACAGTACCCGCTTAGACACGATTAGATTCTACCATCACAGCCTTTTAAAATTGATGTCATCACCGTCTTATAAAAACTGCTTCAAAGCGCCGTATGCAAATTTGAAACAGTGGTTTAAGAGAAAGCGGTACTTTCATACAAATGCTACCAAAGTACACGACTCCTAAAACTCCATATTTAATTTTTTTATCCCTCTCACACTTCCATCTTCTCTTTCGTCAATATTTACCATACTACTTCCTAATCCACTTTGGTGCTAAGAGATTCAGATAAGTAAGTAGCTCAGAAAAGGGGATAGGGTCGCCATGGCTGCAAACTTAGGAAGCTTGTCCCGCCAAAATGCGCGTAACCTAAATTTTATCTGAACCTGTTTAGGCGTGCTCAGATTTAACCATCACAGCCATTAAAAATCGTTAAGGGAACGTCACACAAATACACGACATGTTTTTAACTGCTATAACAATTAGCATTCAAACCGCTTATGCGCACTCTTATTCTTGAGCAACCTATGTGCGCGTACAACATCCAACCTAATGCTTTAGACGCTCATAGGCTACTCAAGAGTTGAATAAGATTAGATGTCCATGAACTAAACTGACAATATAATGTCTTAGGAATGCGAGTGCGAAAACAGACAAATAGGTTATCGATCTGCCATGGATGCAAACACGATGTCATGATGCCTCACCAAAATACAGGTCAGTTTCACCCATCATGATCGAGCAAATAATTACAGCTACAAAATAGTAAATGCACATAAGCAATAGTATCTTCATCACCACGTGGCACAGCACCTCGTAACCAAATAAGTAAGACACATACATTAGTATAATTATGAATATGTCTGCCATGACAGCAAGCTGAGCAAGCCTGCCCCGCCATGGTAGCACCCGAAAATGTGCCAAACTCATAAACATTGGTAACACTTACCCACATCTCCATCAAAAGAAACCGTGGAACCAAATAAAAAGGTAGCGATCTGCCATGGCTGCAAACACGAACTCGTAATACCCCACCAAGATACGGGTCGCTTTTACCCATCATGATCGAGCAACTAATTATAGTTGCAAAATAGTAAACATAATACATTAGTATAGTTACGAATATGTCTGCCATGGTTGCAAGCTGAGAAAGTTTTCCCCGCTATGACGGCAGCCAAAAACGTGCCAAACTGACAAACATTCGTAACAACTGCGTTTCTGCTTCATAAACAAAACGAAAAGGAAAATGTGAGCCCTGTCTAACACCATTAACTGCAAAAAACAAAATCATATCATAAAAATAGAAAAATGATACTTTTAGCTTATTTATGAGGCTCTAGGGCTTATTTTGATTTTAAAAATGTTTGAACCCCAAACATCCCTAATTTCACAAATCCCTAAATTAAAACAAAACCCTAATTGATTTTAACACATTACATATCCTACAAAAAAACCCAAAATTAAAACAAAAACCTATTTGATTTTAACACATTACATATCATACGAAAGAAACCCTAAATTAATAGAAAACCCTAATCTAAAAAAACATAGATATATAAAAACCCTAGATCTATGAAACATAAAATCTTACCAGTTATTTTAGCACATCTCAGTCTCAGAAACCCAACCAAACCACCAATCAACAAAGTACCTCTCTCTAGTAAAATGCATCGTCATCTGCAAAAACCCAATAACCATGCAGAGACTTACTGAGAAAGACAACACCAGAAGTGAAGTAGGGAGTGGCATAGTAAATATCATCGGAAGATAAGATAGAAGTGGGAGTGAGACAAAAAATTAAATATGGGGTATTCCAAAAGAGAAGATGGACGTGGGAGAGAGATAAAAAAAGTAAATAGCGACTATTGAGAGTCGTGCACTTATCTACATATTTTTTAAGAGCATACCACTCATTAGTTTAATGTATTAATGAATGGAGATATTATTTTCACAAATAGATCTTCATAATACATATGTGTATAAAGAATAATAATGTATATGTGTATTGTCGATTAACTTTTATGCTTGATTCATAGGTTTTCATTTATACATGTTTGTGATTCATAGGTTGTGAGATGAAAACGAACACGTGGTGATTCACAAGTTGTGATTCATATGTTGGTATAAGTTGATTTTACAATTATGTGATGATTCAGTGATGAAATGTTTTTAGATTTGAGGATGATGCAGCAAAAAAAGATATATCTGTGTGTTGGTCAATGGGCAGTGGCGGAGCTATAATGTTTTTCTAGGAGGGCCAAATGTACATGAATTCATTTTAGGAGGGCCAAAGTAGCAAAAGGCTATATTAATTCAATGTGATGAACCAAAATAGGCAGACTTTTGAGCATAACATTCTAAATTCTGGTAGGGCCACTGCCCTCCTTGGCCCTCACGTGGCTCCGCCATTATCAATGGGGAGAACCTTTTTTTTCTTCACAAAATTACATTTTCCGCCTACATATATGAAAAGTAGCATTGAGGTCCATGCGTATTTTCGGATTTTTGGTACATGTAAAGTAAAAAGTGATTCTTTAATATTTTTTAGGCAAATTAACAAATAATGAACTCTTATTATTTTTTAACATCCAAAAAAATCTAGTTTTAAAAAATATTATTAATTAAATGTAACACCCCTAAAAAATCACAACGCATCGGATATACCACTTGGGGTGCTACTTCATAGTTCATACACACAAGTTACCGAAAACGACATCAAAAGAGACGTTTAATAAAATGTCACATTCGATTTAAATAAATCAGAGTAAATTCAGGTCCCAATAATTTCCTTTTTAACAAACGTGACAAGAGTTCAAAAATGACTCATTTGTATATTTAAAGAAAAATGATTATCGAATGTGAAGAAAAACCAAGCCTTTAAAGTTTTGATACCCGCGCATCCAAATGCTCCCAATGCTCAGCTAACCAGATATAACCTGAGAAAATACATGCAAAAAACGCCAACAATAATGTTGGTGAATTCATAGGTTTAAGTAAAAGCAATATTGAAATAACTCAAATAATGTAGCGTTACAATATTTATAAGTATTCTTTCCGAAATCCAAGTAGTGATTTAATAAACCAGGTAATGTTCAGAAGTGGACCACAAGAATTAAGTAATGTAGACAAGAGAAACAAATTCACCAAGTCTAAATGAAATATATATTATTGCACTAAGCTCATGACCCTGAAACCTTAACAAGTTTGTGCCCCAAATGTATAGGATGCTTGCCCACATCCTAAAAGTACTCCCAATGTTAAATGCACCATGATCAACTTGTGACCCCAAAGAAAGGTGGGGATTGTCAGTCCCGATAGATCTACCCATAACATTCGCGCTTACTACAATAGCAATTAACGGTTCATGATAAGTAGGGACTTAATGGCAATAAGGCAACTTATGCAATAATATTCAGGCATTAATCTGGATAGCATACAATTGAATAACACTTGTGTCCAATGTAAAACAAGTAATGTGTTCAAAACTCTCAGTTTTCATATATAAGAATTCAGTGATCTCAAATCATGTAGTAAGCAAATCAAGCTTTAGTAAATTCATGAGTAAACAGCCATGTATTAAAAGTCATGTAACGCTTAAGTAGTAGAAATCAATAAGTTGGCTTAGTAAAACGAGCATGTATTCTCACCCCGAAAACAGTTTATGGAAACCATTAGAAAAGAAAAGATGGGGCTATGAACTCACCGAGAATAGAAGATGTGATCAAGATATCCAAACAAGGATAGAAACGAACGCCGACAATCAACCGCGACCTATTAATAAAAATAATATGCGATTGATACGCGAGCTATATAAAATACGCAACTCAATGTACATATATATAATGTGCATGAAAAATGATACTTTGGAATCCATGGACTACATCACTTAATGTTTCTATTGATTACACATTTTCTGAAATTTTATCCGTTTTTAGCTAAACGATCGGCTTACTTAATGGAACGCTAAATGGTCGAACTAGTCGATCTCCCTCCATATTAAGTTACCATTATATGTTATGCAACTACCATAGTTCACCCATAAACCATAGCCTAAGTAATCTTATTATGAAAGACACATCAATGACACTTTGCAAAAGTTTGGCACTATCTGACCTATCTAAACCTTACAGAAAATTCTGGAAAAATTCAGGGAAGTCATACACATTATGAAGATGCTACAGTTTAAATTTCGTCGAAAAATATTAAGTTTTGACCCGCCTGCACACAACATCTTTACAATCGAATTTCTGGACAGCAAACACAGTTTTGACACTTAATCTTGTACAAAGGGTTTGACTCACTTTTACATTCTGAAAATCGACGAGGCCTAGTTCGTTGGAAAGTAGACTCGAAGTACTTAATCATAGGGTCCTGCAAATCTAGAAAAGCTATTGGCATGGCCAAGTTACACTACTCGCAAAATGGACTAAAATTCTGCACAAAAACAACGTGTGCAGAATTTTACCGAAACAATTTCCCAACTTCAAATCGCCATATCTTTTTCGTTTTTAAGAGTTGGAAGCTCAAATTTTTACCACACGTTCATTATAACAACCACCACCACACTAATCTCTTAAATCTCAGTTTACAACAATGCTCATCTCGCCAATTCAAGCCTAAACTTTCTGGTCTAATTGAGGGTTATAAAACCCTATCAAATCTCCAAATTTTCGCATCAAACACGCTTCCAATAATCTCAAACTAACCTAATACATCTATTAACTCACTAATCTCGCCAACAACATAAGAATCATAACATGCATCCTAATCCATGGATTCTTAAACACAACCAATCTACATGCAAGTATATATAAAAATTAAACAATACGAAAACTAGAAAAAGACTTACAAGATAATAAGAAAGTAATTGGATGATCAAAACCACAAACCCTTGTGGTCTTGGCGACTTGGCCGAACACAAGAACAACAAAGGAGGACCCAAAACTTTGATTTGTTTCACCAAACTTATTAAAAACACTTTATCTTGAACCCTTGCAACACCAATTATACCCAATTTGATAAAACCTCAAAAATCAAGAATCTTGTAAAAACCCTTGCATGATTAATTTGAGGTTATAAAGAATGGTGGGGATTAATTTAGGAGTGATTTGGGATTGAATGGGAGTGATTTAAGAATCAAGATTGATGGATTTTGATGGTGATGGTGGTGTGGTTTTTCTGCTCGTCGAACAAACAGAGAGGGAGAGGGAGATGAGTTTTTTTTGCCTGCGTTTGTGTGTGTGTATATGTTTATTCGGTTATAAATAAAAAAAGAGAAAGGGTGTGGGTTGGATCCGGCTTATAACACAATCAAAAGGGAGTGGGCTTGGTAACTTGGGCTTTTTAAAATATAAGGGTGTGTTTGGTTTAGGATTTAGTAGGAGTAAAATATAATAAGGGGGTGTTTGGTTTCTAGTTTTGATGGAGCCTAAAACAATTAAAGAGGGTGTTTGGTTTATATAAATTATATTTTTATTTTTATTTTTCTAAAACATTTATTCCACAATATTTGTTTTTAAAACACGAAGTTAAAATATTAAAAATTGTAAAAACACTATTTTGACGCGGTTTCGGCCAACGCGGATAAAAGTCAAAAAGTATTAAAATAAAAAAAATAAAAATAAATAAATAATAAGCTCTCGAAGCTAAAATACGGAATTTCTCAAACGTTAAAATGGATAAATATTCAAGGCGCGATCTGTAACATGCTATAACGACGATTTTCGTTAGAACGGCTAAAAATACAAAATAATAAATTCCATAAAAATTAGAAATAGAATTTAGGCTCGGTTAAAATATTTACCGTAAAATACGAGATGCTACAGTCTTCCCACCTTAAGGGAGCGCCGTCCCGGTTCTCTATTCGACTTATCTCAATAAGGTTTGCGACGGTTGATACACATTCGGAAAATCCATATAACAAACTACGAGTCTAAAGAAGTTCAATTAGTCATTTGTATAATAGTAATAATGATAGCGATTAGAGGAGTAAAAACAATGAATGATTCGTACGGACAAACGCATGCTATGTCGGATACACATAAGCCCACTTTTTCACAATTCGTCACTTACATAAAGAGGCGTCCCAATCCATGTAAGTGAAGAATTATGAACTTATGGTTCGGCGGTTTATAATTTCCTTATTCAAATGAAGAAGCGTCCTACTTCATTTCAATAAGATGATTATAAATCATCCTACTTAAGGATGGCCAACACAAAACACAATATCAAAACAAGACCAAAAGCTACATTAAGTAAAAAGGAGTGTCTTCTTGACGGCATGATTCTTCAGAATCATAACAAGTAACGAGAAGAATAATAAGACGTTAGTCAGATGCGTTCCAAAGTCAAGTGCCAAAATACGGCACGATCCTGGGTGATAAGATAAAGTCGTACTCCTATCAACTGGAAGATTTTAGAATGATGGATTACAAAAACAACATACGCGATTCAAAAGCATAAGAAGAGTATTCGAACTCAGATTCGAATGACAAGATAACTAATGGATTTGACAAAGTACACTGAATATCAATATTATCAAAAAGGAAATAAAATAAAGTCACGTTAATGATTCAGAGATCACCGCATCGCTTATAAAATATCAAAGAAAAAGAACTTATTAATACTTACCATAGTACTATAAACATATGTAAGTAATTAACATTACATAAACATTTCTTCCCTTTGCAATCTGACTTAATGGACCTATATTTCAAAATCCGTAATAGGTATAAACGAACGGTTTTCGCCTTAACAAGATGTTACACTCTAGTTTACTGAGATTACAAGATAAATACTCCAAGTGTTAAGATCCTAAGTGAAGTTATCATTTTACCATCATGTGCCAAATCTGATTATTTAAAACGTTTTTTTGTTCTATCGTTTTTAGCATAATTCATATTTTATAACTCCGTTCGACCCAAAACGAAAGCCCATGTTTAAGTTTATCTAAATCCTACAGGTTTTAATTGGAAAATGGGGAACTTAATATGAAAATATTAGTCTCAAACTCATTTTGAAAATCTGGGCACAATTTATGATTAGTTTGGCCGTTCTAGTCGTAACTTATTCATCCGGAATAGTTACGGATTTATCCAAAGAACCACATGGTCCTCATATGTTTTACCCTTCACCCATGTAGAAACCCAGTAGCCTCCAAGTCAAATAAAATTAGTTATAAGCCTAACCATCTACATTACAAATTATGGGTACACACTAAGTTTGTTTCCACGGTTTTGGTCGTATCTCGACCATCCGGAAGAGTTGGCGTTCCATCCAACTCGCCACTAGGACCTAACATATTAGCCTATTCATTAATGCAAAGATACAGTAGGATTTAAGCCAAAATTTTCCCATTAAAATGCCAACTTTACTCGAAAGTTCCAAAAATAGACGAAAGTAACCGTAAATAGTCAACACTTATATGAATTACTCTTATATATATAGATGGCGGTGATCCCGAAGATAAGCGTAAGAATTTGAGAGGAGAGTATCTCATATATGTACGAGTATCCATATATAATACTGGTATTGACGTTCGAGGGAGAAAGTAAGAAAACAGGAAGTACGCGATAATCGGAATGGTCAGCGTATATATAACCGACCAATATAAAGAAACTAATATGACGTCATAAGATAGACGTATGAGAGCAAAATAATAACCAAGCATTATATATTCATTATTAATATAATAGCAATAAGGATGCAAAAGGGAGCATATAAGTTACCTGGGAGCAAGCGCGCGCGGATATCGGACAATGGTGAAAGACTCTTAATTTTTTTTGAAAAAACGGTTATAGTCTAGGGTTTTGAAAACGACCTAGTTCGCTATAACGAGTGATCTGATACCACTCTTTAACACCCCCAAAAATCACAACATCGCAGCGGAATACCACTTGGGGTGCTACTTCATAGTTCATACACACAAGTTACAGAAAACGACCTCAAAAGAGACGTTTAATAAAATGTCACATTCGATTAAAATTTCAGAGTAAAATCAGGTCCCAATAATTTATAATTTAACAAGATTACAAGATTTCAAACGTGGATCATTTTGTATATTTAAGGAAAAATAGTTATCGAATGTGAAGAAAACCAAGTCCTTGAAGTTTTAATATCCACGCGACTCGAATGCTCCCAATGCTCAGCTAGCAATATGATAACCTGAGAAAATACATGCAAAAACGTCAACAATAATGTTGGTGAATTCATAGGTTTAAGTAAAAACAATATTGAAATAGTTCAAGTAATAATTCAGTAAGAAAGTAGCGTTACAATATCTCAACGTATTATTTCTGAAATCCAAGTAGTGATTCAATAAATCAGGAAATGTTTAGTAGTGGACCACAAGAATTAAGTAATGTAGACAAGAGAAACAGATTCACCAAGTCTAGATGAAAACAATATATAATTGCTCTAAGCTCATGAAACCGAACCTTAACACGTAATATAATCAAATCAAGTCTGCCCCAAACAGGAAAAAGGGATGCTGCCAAACATCCAACGTATTATTCAAATGTTAAGTGCGTCAATGGTTATCTAGAAACCACAGCCCAGACGGGGATTGTCAGTCCCGATAGATCTATCCACAACACTCGCGTTTACTCAGCCGGTATTTAACGGTTCATGATAAAAAGGGGACTTAATGGCAAAGGGTACTTAGGCAATAATATGATCTGGAATAGCATACAATTGAAAAACACTTGTGTCCTTTTTAAAACAAATAATGTGTTCAAAACTCACGGTTTCATATATAGGTATTCAATGATCTCAAATCATGTAGTAAGCAAATCAAGCTTTAGAAAATTCATGAGTAAACAACCATGTATTAAAAGTCATGTAACGCTTAAGTAGTAGAAATCAATAAATTTGCTTAGTAAACGAGCATGCATTCTCACCCCGAAAACAGTTTATGAAAACTATTAAAAGAGAAAAGGTGGGGCTATGAACTCACCTTAAATGCAAGAAGACCAGAAGAAAAATGAATCGTCAGACGAGCGGGAGATCTCTAAGCACCACCTAAAAGGCGTGACACGACATAGCATGATAAAGAAAATCAATATGTAAAAGTAAATCAAATGATCACGAGATATGTTTCCGAGATATGCATGGCATTGCGTTAAGACTTCCCCAAACTATTTTTGCTCCAAAATTAGTGTGTAACCTGGGCTAATATGTAATAAAATATCTGCTTAGTTTTGTCTCTCAATTCTTATTTTATTATTGATTACCTATATGTTTTCAATTTCAAGACAAGTCGTAAGTTTTCAAATTCTGAAATTAATTCAACTTCACGGACCTCTATCTCCTAATCCATGAATGATAAAAATACAAGACTTTCACCTACAGAAAGAATTTCGAGTCTACTTTTCAAAAATTCAGGCCTCACTTTCTAAAAAGTTTCAAAACCATGTGAAAAGACTATTTTAACCCTGAACACCCAAACCAGAATATTTACTGATTTTTAACCCTTCACGAAAAAAGCCATTACATCAAAATATATGATAGAAATTAAAGTGAGGCCAAATAGAGGTGTTAGTTCTATGTGTCTACTACAGAGCTCAACTTTTTAATTCAACACTTTAGTGTAAAAACCTGGAGTTAAACTCCTTTTCCAAACAGCAGTCCAGATTCGACTAGTTTCGGCAAATTGGCCATATCTTACTCAACCGGAGGAGATATAGCTCTATACAATGAATCACATGGTCCTTATATGTTGTACCCTTCCCCCATGTAAAAAATCAGTGGCCTCTAAGTCAAATAAAATTCGTTACAAGCCCTACTATATGCATTACAAATTCTGGGTACACACTAAATATGTTTCCACGGTTTTGGCCGTATCTCGACCATCCGGAAGAGTTGGTGTTCCATCCAACTCGCCACTAGGACCTGAGATATTAACCTATTCATTCATGTAAATAACCAGTAGAATTTAAGCCAAAATTTTCCCATTAAAACACAAACTATCTGCAGGCCACCCATTTGGACTAGTTTCACTAAATTAGGTGTAATTTGGTCATCCGGATGAGTTACCGCTCCATTCAAAGCACCACATACACCTTGTATGTTGATCTACCCAACCAAGTCATAAAAGCACAGACCTTAAGCCAAAAATATTTCGTAAATAAGCTGTTTTGCTACTGATGTAAAAACAGTCTCAAAAACTTGTATAATTCCAATCCAAACACCATTTTTAACAGCATCTAACACCATGCAATGCCATTCTAATTCCTTATACATATATCATACATCAAAACCTCATATAATTTATTTAATATAAATCAAGATCAATCAAGATCATGCATGTGCACAAAATATGAAATCAAACGCATACATTAGTATAGAAATTAATCAATATATAAGGGTTCAAACTCACTCACAAACACTTGTAGAAGCCAAGAAAAAGATCAAAAATAATTCCTCCTTTT